>CM047806.1:145058434-145207324 GCA_026214975.1 Gentiana macrophylla
GTTTATATCGTTGTTAATGGCGTCTCATAGGCGTAGACCGTGTCGGGTCGATTAAATCCGGTCGTTAATTTGTTGAATTCGACATAGGAAACTAGGTTGTTGAAATTGGCGCTTAGTTTCGGAAATAGAGGCGACATCCTTTAACAATGCCAAGAACATTAAAGTATATCGAAATCACTTCCGGTTATGAGTTGGGGTTAGAGTAGTTGGTTGGATCATAGCTCGGCTATCTCTTTTATATAGTTTAAAATCTTTGTTTGTGTTTATTTAGTTTGTAGAACCGGTGATCCGACAAATCACCACGTTCAATATTTGTGTTGACTCGAACTAGGGACGAGACCGACTTTGGTACTCGACCGATTCCCTGTGGGATCGACATTGACTCACCCATTCTAGGCTACTGATTGACCGGTACATTGCCGGTGAGATTGGACACTTAGAAGGGCGATCAAGTTTTACGGCGCCGTTGCGGGAATCCATTGATATCATGAGTTAGTTGAATTTTAGGATTAGGTCGTTTTTATTATTTGTTTTCGTGTATAGTTTGTTTTATTTGTTTTTGTTGAAGTGTCACACCACCTACCTCGGTAGAGTGGTGGTATTGGATACCGTGATTGTGTTCGTGTTGTTTCCTTGATTTGCGAGATAATGAATCCATATATACAATTACGGCTTATTTCCTTACCCATTTGGATATTATAATTACGGTGCTATGGGTTACGGAACACAACCTTATTATCAGTTCAACCCATACACCACATCATATGGCAAATGAGTGGGATAATGCCCCAAGTTACTTTGAGCAACAACTCGATACTACTCCACCTCTACAATCGAGACCTTAAGGGATGAATAGATGACACTTGAGCAGTTGAGTAAAGTGGTCCAAGAGCACCATAAAGAGTACCTTAAAGAGCTCCAAGAGTTTCATAAGGACATGGAAACGAGCGCAAACAACCATACGAAACTTGGAGCTTAAAAGTGCAACAACCTGTTTGAGGAGTCCGAGAGGAGAGAGCAAGAAAGTATGATTGAAATCACCCCGGAAGAACACTACGAGGACGGTATGACTTTTGCATCTATTGAGTAACTGTTCCGTCTTCACTTAGCCTTAATGTTATATCTTGAGGGTGCATCCTATTTGAGTATGTTGTTGATCACGAGCCTACATGTTATTACTTAGGGGTTGAGTCATTGTTGTTTGGGATATGTTTTAGTTCGGGAGAGTGAATTCGTTGTTCCGTGCAACGTATTCATCGAACCATTCATGGTAAAGTGGGGATTGAGCCCGTTTTGATATTGTTTTATTTTCGGGGTGCTCAATTCCTATGATTTTGTGAAGGAGACGCAATGGTTTGCTCTCCTTGCATATAGCTTATCCTTGATATATATCGGGTAGAAGTCTAACGAGGACTATAAACTCGAGTAATGTATTTTTATCGTTTTTCTTCCCTGAGTGTGTCTTTGTGTTTCTTTAGTGTGCATTCGGTAAATTTTGTTGTGATATAACCCGATGTAGTGTGTATTATGGGGTTAGTGTGGTGTTTTTGGTTTTTGATGAATCGTGGTTGTCCGTCTAGTTTCATTTCAGTTATCTCCATACCTGTGTCTCGTGATAGTTGGTGTTGTTGTTGATATTAGCACAAAAACCACAGGAGGACTTCTACGGATGCCACGTGATCGTACTCGCACTATTTTCCGGTTGTAAGCTAACTTTTCTACCCTTATCCTTCGTGTTTCGCTTTAAAGTAGAGGTGGTTGGTTTAGCTTCAATGTTTCATTTTCATGTTGAACGAGTTATACTTAGTGATTGTTTTCCTTTAGTCTAAATAAGTCGATTCGAAATTTTGATGGCTTTGACATTGATTTTGATACATCGAGCCTTCGGTATTGTTTTGATAAACATATAGTGATTGTATGGTAGGCGCATTTCATTCGAGTTGAGATCTTGTATTGAGAATCGAATAGTTCTATCACGTTAGCTTTGACGTCATTTATCACCAAGATTAGTGGACGATTATAGTTGTCGTATGACCCGTTACCTAGAACTTATATTAGTAACTTCGAGGCTTAAATAGAAAGGTCTTCGTTGTTAGGCACGGGATGATGGTTTTGGCATTTATTTTGACCCGATCGAGCCAAAGGCCAACCTAACCGATTAATCCATTGTTACCATCTAAGCCTTTTGTAGGGTGGTTAGATCGCCACCCGAACTAGCCTTCGTGTTACTTAGCCCGTGAAAATCGATGTCCCTAACTTTATTTCAGTCACGTATCCTTGACTACCTTGCAATTGAGCTTGTTCGTTCCGCACATTTTACGATGTCATGAGGTATTATTGAGACGTAAGTAATGGTATGGGAGTCGTGATTTATGAGTTGTTTGGAAAGAGGAATGTAACAATGTGCCGGTTGTGGCTATTGATAAATTTTTTTGATGTATAGTATCTTTTCTTTCATGCTTTGATTCAAAAAAAAAAAAAGGAAAGAAAAAAAAAAAGTGTGTTTGTTTTTATAGTGTGTTATAAGTCCAAAAGGACTAAAGTGTTGTTTATTGAAGGAATGTGAAGTTAAAGTTAGGGTTTGATTTCATTTTTTTATATAGTCGGAAGATTGAAGACGACGTTGATACCGAGTTTCAGTGTTTATTTTTGACTTGGTTAAAGCTCTCTTGCACTTTCTTCTTTCTTTTTATCAGAAATATCCCTTTCGTTAGCCCCGACCCTAGCTTAACATTACAACCCTTCAAGTCCTCGCTTTCGGCCGTTTTAGACTTTGATTGACCTCGATTAGTGGAGATGTTTATGACGTATAAGCCTATGGTGTAGCCTCGGTACATTAAACGCCTATAATCTAAACCGGTCGTAGTTGATAAATGTTGGAGAAAGCTATTCACACACACACATTCTCTTCTCAATACAAGGTAGAACCTAAATCATATACATTTGTGTCAATTACTTGTGTTTTACCATTTCAATTTTATAGACTTGATGTATGATAGCAATGTTGACTCCATCTTTATTTTTGAATCGCTTATTTTGCTCGAGGCGAGCAGCAAACGCTAAGTAGGGGGTAGTTGATGAGAGTCAAATTGGCTATCATTTTCTATGTAATTATACCTCGCTTATACCTCGTTTTATATGTTTTACAGACATTTGGTTGTATTTTGATGTATTTACACCATGGTTATCATTTTGGGACCTGTGGCGTAAAGTCCGGGATTCTCGGTCTTTTCCGTGTAATTTACTATACTCTCGGTCACCCTAGTGTCCTGTAGGGATTATGTGGTATTTGGTGTGATTTTGTACAGGACTTAGGTGTTTGAGATGTCCGGAAGGCGAGATACGAGGATTGAAAACGTGTGCCCGAAGCTTAAACGCTCAAACGGGTCAAAACGTGTTGGTACTACAACCACACCTTCCATTTATCTGCATTTTGATCCACTTTAGAGGCATTTTCTGGGCTGGACATCTTCATGCAAGTTGTAGGCTATTGAATCAGATTTTCAACGCAACTTGAATCACTCGATTCGGAGGTCTACACACAGAGTTATGACTGATTTATCAAGGTGTGTCACCATAGGCGATGTTTGTTACGTTTTGTGAAGAAAAAAATCTGACAAAGCGGCGCTCGATAGCTTCAGCGCCCGCCTAGAAGTCCAGATCTGCAGAACACACTTTAAAACCCCATTTTGGATCTCATATCTATCTATCATCTTCCCCAACTCGCTTTCCTCAGACTTTTTCTGCGATTTTTCCTTAGTTTAGATTAGTTTGTAGATATATTAGCTTAGATTAGGCTTAGACTTTTGTAATCCGTTGATTCTCGAAGATAGCTTGACGCGTTATTGATGGGTTTTCGCTCGTGGATCGATTTTTGACGGCCTATAATATATTTGGTAATTCGCTTTTCCTTTCTTGTTCTTGCTTTTAATCTTGTTTATGTTATATTTCTTGTTGATTTCTTGTTGTTCTTGTTCTTAGTATAATATATAGCTAATTTCGATAGTCGAGTTATGTGATAGTCTATGAAATCGAATCCTTAGCTTGTTGATTGAAGTGTTTTGATGTTATGATTGTTAGATTCTCGGTGTTGTTAATGTTCTAGAACTTATTTTTAATGACTTTGTTGAACTCGATCACTCAATAATTGTGTCACACGTATCGCCTTTACATATGTATTTTAAGAGAGGGTACGGGAAAAGGGTTCTAGGATCACCGTGTAAAACCGATCGAGTTGTTCAGATTTGGTTTCGTGTGTGAGGTTTATATCGTTGTTAACGAGCGCCTCATGTAGCGTGAGACCGTGTCGGGTCGGGCTTAAATCCGTCATTGGATCGTTGAATTCGACATAGAAAACTAGGTTGTTGAAATTGGCGCTTAGTTTCGAAATAGAGAGACGACATCCTTTAACAATGCCAAGAACATTAAAGTATATCAAAATCACTCCGGTTACGAGTTGGGGTTGTAGAGTAGTTGGTTGGATCATAGCTCACCATCTCTTTTATATAGTTTAAAATCTTTGTTTTGTGTTTATTTAGTTTGTAGAACCGGTGATCCGACAAATCACCACGTTCAATATTTATGTTGACTCGAACTAGTGGACGAGACCGACTTTGGTACTCACTGCATTCCCTATGGGATACGACATTGACTCACCAATTTAGGCTACAGCTTGACCCGGTACAATGCCGGTGAGATTGACACTTAGAAAGGGCCGACCAAGAACCACCGCTCACTATGTTTTTTATTGCTTAAACGGTCGATCCTGGTCAAAGAAAATAAAATTTTGAATTCACGTGCTTCCCGCTTAGATTTCTAACAGATTGTCGGGAGGTAACTCACGTTATGGTGTGAATCTCTCCTTTCGGTGAGGTGGGGATTTCTTTTATTGGTTTTGTTCCCATATCGCTTATACCGACTTAGAGCCCTACAACAGATTAACCTTTCGATCATAATATTTATTGTGAGTCGCTTGAAATTGGATCAAAGCTTCATCGGGCGATGAGTGTTCAAATTGATCTTTAACCTCATGCATGATCTGAGTGAGAGGAGTGGTGAGAGGAGTGGAACGCTGCTCTAGTAATTTCACGGGTTTCCTCAGATCCCGATTTTGATTCACGCTTTCTTTTGGCAGATTGGGCTCGATCTTGGCCTTGCCCTTATTGGATGATGATGCCGATGATGGTGGAGGCTCAAAGGCCCCATACTTCCTCGCTTTATCTAGCATCTCTTTAAGTTTTCAAGTGGTCGAAGAGTGTATTCGGCCCTTAGGCCTCCTTTAGTGAGACGACTCAAAACCGCCCATCACTACACCGCTGGGCATCCCCTAGTTTGATCATATATTTTGTTGAATTGTTCATAATATGTGCGAGTTGATTCACTTTCTTCTCGACGGATTTCGTAGAGATCCACTTGTGTCTTTTGGGTTGACTCGCTGATTTTAATTCGGTGATCGGTCTTCTTAGGACTTGATGGATCTGATTGGTAAGTTTCGGATCCAGGGCACGCTTTGTCCTCGCATGGCACCAACAAAAGCAATGCACCATGCAGACTTATTCCTTGTCACTAGAGCCATTCTCGCTTCTAAAATGTTGGGATCCAATCATAAGGGCAAGACGCTCTCAATAATTCATGAATGTGGGGTAGTTTAGACCTCGCTTGTTGTCTTGAGGATGTCTCTATTGAGGACACCGGTACCCAAAGCTTTGTTGTTTTCCTTCCTCGCTTATCCTTTGCGCTTCCTTGACTTGCCTCTCAAGTTTTGCAATCACTTCCTCAAAGGGATTAGAACAGTCAGTCTGTGAGTCGACGATCGACCTAGAACCCTCACCTTGATAGTTAGCTTCTTTGGGTTGATTTCCCAATCTTGCCTTCACGTTCGGCGCAGAGGATTGCACTTTATCACTCTTTTCTTTTCTCGGAGGTTCATCCGGCTTTTCACTTACTGGGCCGAGAAGATCCTTAACGGGATAGCGACCCTGGTGTCATTCGGCCGAGGAGTGAACATTGGTTTCCCTTTCGTTGTATCGAATAGAGGGTCCTCTTGACAGAGCAGAAAGATCAATGTACGTGTTCAGATCGTGAGACCTCGTGAGGTGGAACGAACTCGCTAATAGGAAGTGAAGAATGATTCGCATTTAATGAGTTCTTGATTAGTCGTGTATCATTTCCGCGATAGGCGGCATAAGAGAACAAAGCTTTGGCGTAATTTTGTCATACTCTTCTATCTCCTCAAGCGGGAGATAGTTGTTGTGAATAGATTGGCCGAGATGTCTCGACCACGTTCCCTCTATTATGCTCAGCTAAGGCAAACTAGCCCGGAGTGTCTTAGACCTCGCCCTATTTTCGAGGTGAGTACGTGCATCGTACTGAGGAGCGTCCTCGCCATGAGCACTAGTGCCGACGCCCTTCCCGATAGTTATGCGGGGTGTTCACACACCGCTACACAATCAAAAGTAGGTGCGATCCTCATCCGCCCTTTTGGTGACCGGGGTAGCCATCGTGCAAAAGAGCACCTGCAGATCTTGTTTTTGACATGTTGATGCTGGTAAATCGAATTCGTTGAGACTTGTATGGAGTCGATAATAGCGATGTCAATGCTTGTTGATGATGCGAAGGTTTTAGACGAAGATTATGTCAACCTCGGAGATTTTCTATGAACTAGATGGTGAATCCGTGTAGTTTTAGTCGGAAAGCTAGAAAAGTACGGTTATAGGTATCCGGATGCTAAAGAATAGCTAACAAACTCTCACTGATTTGACCGAGAAGTCGGCTTTCACAAAATCTTTCCGTAACGGAGCCAACTCGATACGGTGGTAAATATCACGGGTGCGGTATTTGTATGAATGTGGATATCCGGATAAGTATTTGTGTGTTTGATTGCTTAGAGCTCAAGAAATAGCTATGATGATTTGCAAGAACAATATGCATGTGTGAGAGAGGGTGTTAGTCGACAAATTGGCGATCTTGGTTGCGATTTCAATTAATGGTCGATCCTGCTTTTAACGAGGATAATGCCGCTATTTATAGGGCTTACAAAGTCGGTTATAAGGTGAATAAAAATAAAATATACAATCTATAGATCCGCGAAGTCGAGCTCATTCTAAGAGATCCGCTTATATCTAAGCCTACATTAGATCTCCTTGTATCCTCGACTTGACCGCTTTGTTAAGGTGCTTGAGTCGAGGGGTGAGTCGGTGGGCCCTCGCTGGCTTCGCCTCGCCTAGTAAATGGCATGTGAAGGCTTTATCGACACCTTTGCCTAATCGACCGTAAATGTCGTGGTGGTGTGAGACGGGTTGGATAATTCTCGGCTCTACTCGCTTTATTTTAGTGTGAGCCGAGCGGACCAAGGAACCTATTCGCTATTGGGCCTTCTAGATGACCCAACATAAATCCGAGGGAGCGCTTTATGGGTTTAGCATATCGCACCCAAACATCGAAATGAACTAAATCAAAAGGTGCACGAGATTCGTATATTTTTTGATTAAAAGGCAAGGCATAAAACTTTCCAAGTTTACAACCACCGTAATCAAATATCATGAGGATGCAAATCTCTCAAAACACCACTATTTCTCATATATTTTAGGCAAGAGCCTAAATCATGACCAAGTCTAGAATGCCACAAATAAAACTTAGAAAATGAAGAAGTTAAATGAAAATAAGATAGGTCAACAGTAGTGGCAGCTGCATGATCCGGAATCTGCAGCTCATCCAAAATATAGAGTCCCCCCTGCCTACGGCCTGTCCCAATTAGCCTCTTGGATTTGGGAGTCTAGACATGACAAGAGGTGGAAGAAAATGAACAAAATAACCAAAGTCACATAATTGACCATCCGAGACAAGACTCATAGTATGTTTTGGAATACAATAAACATTAGGAGAGAGAAGTGTGGAGTGTGGATGTGACCAATCCAAGTCAATGGCAAGGGTGTGCCATCAACAAATCATAATAGTTGAGGAAGGAGAATCGTAAGACATACATGTAAAAGAAGAAGAAACATAAGACATGTGAAATGAGGCTCTAGAGACCAAAACCCATGAATTTGTACTGTAACCATTAAATGGTGGCGAACTCGATGTAGAACCAATGGACATGGCATAATGCTAAGACTAGGACACACTCGACTTTGAGACCGAGGACCAAGCTAGCACGGAACCTCCTCAAATCGCTCCACAAGAGAGTCCATAGTAGGATTCATAGAAGAATCCACAATCGAGTCACCTCGAGGGATGGGCCAACGTACTCACCATATGATAAGAGCTAGCACGGGTCGCTTTTGCCCCATGTAGTATGGCCATTGTTGCCCACCACGCTTTTGTTATTGGGACCTGCCACCTTGCTTCAAACCTTTGCTTTATGTCATGCTAATAATTCAGGATACAGATCTTTCTAATGCCCTGGTTGCTTACAATAATTACAATCACGACTGCTTTAGTGTTTGACTTAATGCTTGTGAAGGGTTGCTAAAATAGATGCAGATGGAGTGTGCACTCCATTTTCGGGCTTAAGTCTTGAGACGAGTTTCTTCAGGCAACAACTAATGAAGAACAGAATCAATAGAAGGTAAAGAAGTACGATGCAAGATGGACGCGCGACAATTTTCATATTTTGGTCGAAGAGCCATCAACAATCGAATAAGGCGCTGTTCTCTCTACGAGAAATATAAGGTGCAAATGCCCTCAACTCCGTAGATTCACTCATTACTAATTGATCCCAAAGAGCAATAATTTCAGAATAAAACTCCTGAATACTTCGATCATTCTCGTGACATAGCACGAATATCAACTTAACCGATATTGACAACAAAATTAGAACGCACGCATAATATTTCCAAATAGTCTCAAACCTCTTTAGCAGTATCATACATGGCCAGTTGCATATCAATCCTGTTCTCAACAAAGTTATTAATCCAAGTAATGATATTTGAATTACAAGTACCCCACTTCTCATTCAATTCAACAAACTTTTCATCTGCAGATTTAGGAGCCACAATAATACTAGAAATATAACCCCACATTTGCTTGCCTCTTTGAAAGTTTTTCATTATCTAACTCCAATTGGAATAGTTTTTAACCATCTAAACGAACATCACCCTCAGCCATATTGAACAAGATGCACAATTCAATCTAAAACGAAATCGATTCCAACAACAATTCCATAGCAAGATTTACCAAGACAATTACCAAAGAAAAATAGATCTAAAGAGGCAAATTCAACCACACACCACGAGATATCACAGAAAAAGATAAGCACAACTCACCAAACACCAGAGAAAACCAGTCCCAACCCAAAAAAAAGCTTGTCTTTTCGGTGCAATTTTTTTTGCGTAGGATCGACCCACGATCGTTGTGTTTGAGATTAACTTTGACTAGGATCAAAGCTCGGATACCATGTTAGAATTTGTATATCAATCAAGAAAACTAGAAAAATGGAGAAGAAGAAGACTCTTGCATTACCTAGCAACAATGGAAGCTTAGGTTTTAGGTTACAATGGGAGAAGCTTATATAGCCAAAAGAAAAAAGACTAAAAAACCCTCACGGCAAATACTAAATATCTAAACTAATATAATATAGGGTTAATTACTTAAAAGTATAGTTTTTTATACTTATTAGCCCCATAAGGACATAAAGGAATCTGTTGGACTTATAAGGACACATTTTATTTAGCTTACCTAATTTACCCTCCCTTTGGCCAACGTCACCTAGTTTCATTCGGTCCTTTCATTACTGATTCAGGAAAAATGCTAAAAATAAAGCTCAAATTACTGTTCATCAACTATACCTAGCCGCTGCCTCGAACAAGTCTCCTTAGATCTTCGTTTTCCTTGCTCAAAATATCAATTCTTGATTGGAAAACGTTTAACATTGCTTGAGCTCGCATCACTTCAATCTTCGTAGTTTCTCTTCCATGGATGCATTTAAGATCTCATTCTCTAGATTGTCGATGAACTTCAAATACCTGAGGAGGAACCGATTTCTCCAGATTGGAAGAATCGAATGTAGGTGACGGGTTGGACGGCCGGTTTTCTTTCGTTCGTAAGATTGCAAAGGAAAATCCAAAAGCGCAGTAAGAAAATTTGTTGTTTTCGCTCATCATCATCATCATTTTGATAAATTAAGTTTTTCCTCTTCAAGAGTTTTCTCGCTTTCTTTTGTGGGTTTTTTTTCTCTTCCGAAAGGTGTTGTTTTGGTGCCATGGCTACTAAATATGCACTCGCCTCATGAAGGGGTGAAAATGGCGTATGTTCTCGCTTTAAAGGCGTAAGCTACAGATGAAAACAAAAATTCTCGATGTCGATTTGCATTCCAAGATCAGGTCAAGAAAGAAAGGGTCCGATTCTCGTTCAAATTGTTCAACTGTGAATTCTAACTCCAAATGAAAGATATTGTTGATATGTCAAGAATTTGAAGTCAAATCCAATGGCTAAAGAGTTCTTTCCTTCCTCCTTCAACCGTGATCACTGGGGTTCAATTATTTTGTTCCAAATAATAAAAATTGGGGCAATGGTGGCTTTCCCAGAATCGAAGGGTATATATTGAATTCTTTAATATGTTGACTTGGTTTTTTTTAATGCTTACTAAGTCGGGTATATTAATATGGTTTATGCTTTCAAGATGGTTCTATTCTATTTTATTCTTAGGTCGTTGTCTGTAAGGCCCTCTAAATTATATTTTGGTATATGGTTTTGGATTCCAAAAAGTTTGTGAATTGTATTTTAAATTCATAGTAATCGCCCATCTCATGGACTGATCTTAACTCGCTTGTCGCCAATTTCATGAAAATACAAAGAAAATTTGCAACAATATTATGAACAACTGATGTTTAGTTTGTTTTATATGATCGTGTAGTGTTTGTTTGGTAATCATTCTGCTTTGTATCGTGTTTTCCGCATATATAATTGATTCTTGAGATTAATCAGTATTTGTTTCACTTGAAACCATGTACTCCATATTGTACACAGGTAAAAAAGATAGCTTACACAAACCATATTTAAGTTTATCTAATACGGAAGTGACATTGATGTCACCGCAGATGTCATCGTGATACATTAGACAACTAATGAAGTGACATTGATGTCAATCGTGATATGTCATCGCATACATTAGACAACTAATGAAGTGACATTGATGTCACCGCATATGTCATCGCGATAAATTGTTGATGTCATCGCATAAATGCGGTGTCACTTCATCGCGTGTGTCTCGTGATCGGGGTGTCTCGCAATGCGTGTCACTTCATCACGGTGTCTTTGCATCGCGTTGTCACTTCATCGCGTGTCTCTCGTGACGCAGTTGTCTCTCGATTGTGGTGTCATTTCATCGTGGTGTCTCTCGCAATGCGGTGTATCCGCATTACGGTGTCTTTGCATCGCCAAATGTTATAATATCGCTGATGTCTCTCGCAATGCGCGCGCGCCTCTCGCGATTCGCGTGTCACTTCATCGTGGTGTCTCTCGCAATGCGTGTGTCATTTCATCGCGTGTGTCTTTGCATTGCGGTGTCATTTCATCGCAGTGTCTCTCGCACGCGGTTTCTCTCAGATTGCGCGTGTCTCTCAGATCGCTAAATGTTATAACATCGCGTGTCTCTCGTGCATTGCGGTGTCACTTCATCGTGGGTGTCTCGCGCAATGCGTGTCACTTCATCATGGTCTCTCGTATTCGCGATGTCTCTTATTCGCGATGTCTCTCGTGATCGCCAAATATTATAACATCGCCATGTCTCTCGTGATAAGGGGTGGTCACCGATCGCGTGTCTCTCAGATCTGGCTGGTCACCGATCGTGGTGTCTCTCATCGGAGGTGGTCATCAGACGAGGTGATCAATGGATCCGCGTGGTCAATGCATCGTGGATGTCACTTCATTGAGGCGCCTCGCATCGCGGGTGGTTACTACGCTGTCAGATCACTTCATCGAGGTGTCTTTACAACGCTGTGTCTCTCGCATCGAGGGTGGTCACCGCGATCGCGTGTCACTTCATTGCGTGTGTCTCAGCGAAGACGGGTGTCGCTTCATCGCCGTGGTTCTACATCGCGTGTCACTTCATCGCGGTGTCTCTCGCATCGCGATGGTCATCGCATCGGACGCCGCGTGGTCAATACATCGATGGTCATTGTATCGAGGTGGTCAATGCATCGGGGTGATCAATAATCGCAGCGGGTCAATGTATCGGGTGGTCATTGTATCGCAATGGTCAATACAAAAAAAAAAAAACGCTTCGAAAAAAACTCAACGATTCAAAAAAAAAAAAAAAAAAAAAAAAACCACCTTAACGCTTCAGAAAAAAGAAAAAACCAAACAGCTCTTCTTTTTTTCTCTCTTTTTTAATTTTTTTTTCATTAAGGTATTTGCGCCTCATCTCTGTCTAATTTTTGTCCTTATAAGTTCAACAGATTCCTTTTGTCCTTATGTTCAATGTTCGCTTAGATACTTTTGGGTCTTTGGCCCTATAATATATATGCTAACACTTTCCTCTAACGATGATTTGGTTAGGCGTATTCGTACAAGAAAATAATAGGACAAATCATATAAGATTCAAGGCGGTATAAATTGTGCACAATCAAAGTTACATATATGCTTGTACAAATTTCAACCGGTAAAATAAACAAACACAAGTAGTACAAATTAAAAAGGCACTGAAATTTGGAGCATTTGATCGATTCACCATCACAATGGTTCTTTTAGCAATTTTCTTCTCCAAGTTCTGCGCAGGAGCTGACAGTACTTCTTCAATTGCTGAGAAGTGGAAAGAGATAGACAAAATGACCCAAAAGCAATAGAGAATATGCAAGTGCACAACCAGAATAACCACACAAACCTCAAGTACAAGGATAATCTTGTGGCTGAAATAGACGTGGAATCTTCTTTTGGCACACAATATATAGACTTGATATGGAGGCTTATGATGGGGTTAATCTTAATTGGTATGAGGACCTTGTCTTAGTGGATCTCAATAATTCTAAACACCTTCTGTTAGTAAGGGTATATTTGTCCGATCTTGTAAATTGTGTATCTAGGGTTTACTATTATTGTAACTATAAATACTTGTGATTATGTAATACAACTACACAACTTTTCTCCCAAATACTTTGAATTTATCATGGATCGTAGTTCTCTCAATGTGAGATTAACCTTTTTTTTTTTTTTTTTTTTTCTTTTCTACTTTCGATCTTGTTTCTCCTTTTCTATAAATAACAAAAAAAAGGAGATTGAGGCAAAATGATGTAAAAGATTACAAAATGAATAAATATGACACTCATTTTTTAATTGCAAAAAGAACAAACAATTTCAGACTTGACAAAAATACCCCTTTAAAGGGACGCGTGCATATCTTCAAGTCCTTCCGCTCCGCTTCAGGTTTGTTTTTGTCTTTGTTTTGTTTTGTTTTTTGTCTTTTCAAACACTCAGAATCTTTGATTTATAACTCCGATCATCGAAATGTTTTCACCAAAATTCATATTTTTTTTTCGCTTTTAATTTGAGCCCAAATACAATACCATTCCGCCGTAAATTTTGAAAGTCGAAAATATTTGTATTAACTGAATGTTTTTCTTATAAACGATCAGAATTTTTGATTTCAACACCGATCATCAAAATTGTTTCACCAAAGTTCATATTTTTTATCTTCATTTTGAGACCTCATTTGATACCTTTTCGACATAGTATTTGAAAGCCGAATTTAATCGCAAAGATTTACACTAACACAAGATCGTGAAACAATATCGAGATCGTGATCGTGCTCATTTAAGGCTTAATTTAAATGACTACTTCAAGGCACACATATCTGGCTCATATAAGGCTCATTTAAGGCTTAATTCAAGCGACACAATATCATATAAGGCTCATATAAGGCTCATATAAGGCACACAATATCACTAACAGTATCATATAAGACACATAGTATCGCAAATGACGATGACGACGCACACATTATCGTGCTCATTTAAGACTTAATTCAAGTGACTACTTCAAGGCACACGATCCGCTCATGTAAGGCTCATTTTCCGTCAGAGACATTGAGGTACCTAGATTTGGTTATTTAACAGAGCCGCCACTTAGGTTTGGCAAAAAAAGATAAAACGGCAAGTAATCGAAATTGCATTTTTGTTTGATATTCTGCTTCATTTTGGAAGAAATTGTCTTGACTTTTAAAAGATGTTTGTTAGTGAAATGCATAGCTCGATACTTGAATCAACACAATGTTTTCCAAACAATAAGACAAATTCTTAGTATGTTCCAAACAATAAGCATATTTAAGTCTTATGTTTTGCTTGATGTCAATATCACCCTTGCCCTCTCCAAGAGCACCATCTATTTGATCGATAATCAAACACTTTGGCTTCAAACCGACGATTACAGAGTCCAACTGAACTGTATCCACGATTTTGCTCTCACCATCACCAGCTTGTTCTTTCGATTCCATTTCTCAAGCACAAAACAAATCACAATCTCGGTTTACTCCACGTCAGTAAGCCTTTTTTGTCCTTTTAAGTCTTAATCGAGGCAAAAAGCACACTAATTTATGACTTCACCCGAGCCCACCACGTCATCCCGGCCTCCAAAGCACGAGCACAGATTCCATAACTTCTTTTTTCTTCAATGGTGCTCGTGCCATTATCTAAGCTACTACTACTACAACCAAGCATCATCATCCCATGCTGCCACTTGATCAATGAAACTACAATCACCATAAGAAGAAGCAAATGCCACCACCACTCCGCCGGAGGACTACAATAAGACACAAGATGATCCAAGCTAAAATCATCACTACTGTTCAACGGCGGCCCAGCAGCAGTCAAATCGGAAATCTGGATCGACTTTGACGAATTTTTAGCCACCACATGATGATCAAAGAAACAATCACCATAAGCATCTGCCGGAGGATTATTACCATAAGCCACCACTTGATCCAAACCACAATTATTTGACGATGACGCAGAGCAGTCAAATCGGAAAACGGATCGACTTAGACCAACCTTCAAGGAGCATCAGATCATCAGCCCTCACCATAACTTTTTTCTTAAATTCCTCTAATGTTGTTAGGTGTTTCTGAAGCTCTTCACACTCTAAATTTTCCACATCCTTGAAGATGAATCAAACGATGAAGATTTATTTGAAGGAATTTTCTTCTTTAATCGATCAATCCAATGGGAATCATGTATATCCAAAGATCGTTTAAGACAAAACAGGGATATATTCGTCCGTGGAATTTATTTGTCTCTAATGCAACTAAAAATCAAACCTCTGATGATAAAAAAATCACAAATATACCCTTACTAACACCTTCTGTATTTTCTTGATGATACCATTGTATTATTATAACATGAATGCTTGGATTTTGTGTTAGTTATTAATTAATGGAGTAGTTTGGGTTGATGGATGCGCAATTGAATAAACTTATATATATATATATATATATATATATATATATATATATATATATATATATATATATATCCGCATTGTTGTTTTGGCTTTCAAAAAAAAAAACAAGACATGATATAATTTATGTGATATAATTTTACTTTCGTAAATTACATTATCACGTTTCTGTTTGTATTGTTGTTAAAATGCTATGATTTTCCGTATATTACATACCTCTGTGCGAGAATAGTCATTTGGAATGAAATCCAACAAAATTATTTTCGAAACGGAAAATTTCCAAACATATATATATATATATATATATATATATATATATATATATATATATATATATTGACTTAAATAGGATATATGATCGCGAGGAGAAAAAAAAAAAATTAATAAACAAACAAAGGAAAAACTTATAAGGGAAGGGAAAAGAGGAATTATTAAAACTAAAATGCACTAGTGTTTTTGGTGTGACTTGTAACGGTAGCACCGTAGCATTATTCCCATATATATAGACACACAAACAGCTCTATGTATCTAAGACATGATCATCAGTGTTTTATTGCATAGCTACCAACTCTTTTAACCAATGCAATAGCCACAACTTATGTACATATAATATATCTGCCCAACCACCACCCACTTAATTTCCATTTTACAATTAATACCCTTTCAATCGTACAAAAGAAAAATGTCTTCAAAATTAATTCAGCCCCTTTCAATGTGACAAATTTTATAATACAAATCGTTGAAGAAGTTGTTAGATTGTTTCAGATACATTACAACCATTCATTTCTAACCTCTCACACACGATAAAAGTGTATTATGCGAAAGAGAGTAAAAACGGTAGGCCTAATGTATGTCACTTGGTACAACCTTCTTACAACCGTTGCACCATAAAGTCTCTCTTTCAATGTTGTTCGTCGTCGTCATTGTGGCCGTCTTTTTCCCCGGCCCATGGTTTGCAACGGCTGAGGAAGGTGCAGGTGGCTGGCAACCGGTGAACCCAAATGACGCCTAAGTCATCAGTGTTGCGAAGATGGTTGTCGATCAACACAATGTTGAAGCAAAACCAGCTTAAAGTTCCAGAAAGTTGTCCATGGTGCAGCTCTTCTTGAAGAACCTTACGACTCAAAGTATTATTATTGTATTATTCTTGATGCATTAGACGACCGCGACGACAAAGGCCTAATTCATCATCGCTACGGGGTTGTCGTTAAATATGAGAAGCCTCAAACACCTAATTCTCTTTATAAGCTTATTATTGCTTTTAAACAATTCTCTTAAACCCATCACATGATCGATGTATCCAGTGACGGAGCTATATACAACCAAACCAAAGTAGGCAACCGGCCTCTCGATCCTAAAAAATTACACCAATATATGTAGATATCGTCATTTCACCTTAAATTTTTTATTTGCTTTTAAAAGTTTTATCGCTTCTTCTTACCTCGGTGATCCTCGCTTGCGTCCCCTGGATGTATCTCATATATACTATATTATATATATATATATATATATATATATATATATATATATATATATATATATGAAGATACGAAAGAAGAAGAATGCATTTCAATCTTTCGTTTCTTGCCAGAGCTTTTTACACACACACATATATTATATATATATATATATATATATATATATATACATTGACTTAATCTGTCAAAATATATGCAAAAACATTAGTTACTTTCTTTCTTTTCCAAAAAACTCACGGTTTATATTTCATTTTTATGCTAACATGCTATAAGAAAAATGAGCCATAAATTAAACTTGTAAATTATCGATTTAATTTACAAGTAAGAGTAGCATTTCGCCGGCAAAAAAAAAAAAAGAAAAAGAAAAAGAAAAAGTAAGAGCAGTAAACATGAAATTTGATAATTTTCACAAGAATATTTTTTTATGGTTATTTATTTATATGGACCTGTTTTAAGACTTAATTAGGCATTTAAACACTAAAAAAATATCATCGTTTATAAGGACATATTATATTTAACATTCCTAAATTAGCCCTTTGGTACAACTATCCCACTTGTGTGCTCTGCTGTTTTTCCCAATGGCCCAATAAGCACAGGCTATGTTGCACGAGACACCGATTACCTGATACTTGCAGACGTTTGGCTAAACTAAACGACACTTACGGCACCCACGACAACTTTAAAAATATAGGACACGACACGACACGACACACGAGTGTATATATATATATATATACACACCATTCTCCTTCAGGTAAATACAAAACAAAAAACGAAGAAAAAATAAACATCCTGAAGACCAACAAACACTCGCAAAAAGCAAAAAAGAGAAAATGTTGAAAGCTTTACTGCAAAAAGTTTAGCCATCATATCATTACCAGAAGTCAATGATTTAGCATTTAACAAGTTAGAAACTATGCTAACAATGCCAAATGATTACTTGCATTTGCATACACTACTTGCCAAAAGATGCCCTACTTACTTAGATACACCACTTGCTAATAGGACCAGAATATACACTAGATGATTACTATTTACTACATAGTACTTAGTACTTGCACTACTTGTCAAAAGATACTACTTACTTTATACATTATTTGCCAAAAGATAAGGTTCAACCTCAAAATATCGTGATTTTATCATTCAATTAACGATTAACCACATCAAGCATAGTCATCTTCCACGTCCATCCAAACAGTCTCCATTTCTGGTTCATCCAAAGAAAGGCTTGCAACTTCAAGTACTTCAACATCATCAAGAGAAACAAAAGCACCACGACCTATATCCCACATCTTACAATCCCCTTCTTGATATTGTGGTGTTTTTCTCGACAAGAGGCGAAGATTTTGATGGATATACACAAGTTTTTCAGCATGTTGAGGAGCCAATCTATTTCTTTTAAGAGAGTGAATAAATGAGTAGGTACACCAATTTCTTTCAGAGCATGAAGATGAACATGGCTGATAAAGCAATTTAAGAGCCAAAGATCGTAGACTTGGAGTAGATGAACCATGTATTTCCCACCACATTATTGGATCCACAAGATACCTATTCCGAATGGAATCACGATCACGAAATTCATCCATAAGTGATGAAAATCTAACAAACTCAACATTAACCTTTCTACGCTAATCGCATCGGGAAAGTATCGCTTCATGCATTTATCTCTTTCAAGTACAATGCCCGCATCCTTGTGTGGCTCAATATTACCCGCAACTTCATTCACCCATTCTGGACTATAATACCTAAAAAATGAATCATAGCAAAGCAAGTGAGATTTAATAAACAAGTTTAGGCAACCAAGTTTTCTTTGAGGTTGAAGACTACTTTTGGCATAATATATAACATAACAGTACCATGTAAAAGTCTGATTGAAAGTCAGATCAGGGTTTAAAGGAAACAATCCTATCATACTTCTGCCATTCATTCTACTGATCTGAGTTAACTACTCACCATTCACCAGCCGATATTCTTTTTCTTCTTTGAATAATCCATAACCTTTTAACATGTAATCACACTTAATCTCAAGCAATGGCACCCCTTAACCGAGAAAGGGGCTCTAGTACCATCAAGTCTAATGCAAAACAAACAACACATCCATCAACATACAGAAACTTAGAGGTAGAGATAACATCAACATTTAATGAAATCATATCCCAATGGGTTCAGCAACAAAATAAATGACGAAACATATCAAAGTCGCTCTAAGACAAAACATGCCGCTTATATAGAACAACTCACAAAGGTAAACATAATCGTAACGCCATTAAAATGAACTAACATAGTCTGCAAAGCAATTAGAGTTTGTATTAAAAGCAATGAGAACAATAAATACATAAAATTTAAGGACATCCGCTTCATGCTCATGCTTACATTTTTGTACTCATTCAAGATGATCGCTTTTAGATTTCGGATAATTAAATAGCTGAAAATCATATTTTACATACCTTGGATTCAAAGAATGTGCCATACAATGAAGTGGTGTGTTACTTTTTTCCACCTATCATGAAGAATTTGATTTACCTCATGTCCAAAATGTAGACTCTTCATATTCATGCTTATTCTCATGAAGATAAATTGCCTTCTTCACTTTAGTAATCATAGTGCTCCACATGTCATATACCAAGTGAAGAGAAGGTTTATCAATGTCCAATAATCTCAACATGTCATAAATGGGTTCAAAGGAAAGAAAGTATGTAATCAACTTTTCCCCACCATAAATCATCTAATATCTTTCCTTTTACTTAAAGCAAATTTTACGAACATCATCCTCTCTATATGCATTCGAATAATCACTAATAACCATAGCCCTTTCTTTATGATTTAAACCCTTTAAGCATGACCAAGAGAGAGGCGAATCGAGTGTCAGCAATAGCAAGTAGCTTCAGCTTCACAAACCGGTTAAACATAGCTAGCCTCATATTATGATTCAAGATAAAGTTTTTAATAAAAGAAGCATCCCCTGCTACATTAGTTATCCATTTGCACTCTTCATAAGTAACTTCATTAGCTTCAGTATTTCTTGCAGCACAAATATTTTTCAAAGCAAGGTTAAGTGTGTGCACAACACAAGGTGTCCAAAACACATATGGATATTGGGATTCAACAAGTAAACCAGCAGCCTTGCAAACAGGAGCATTATCAGTAATAACTTGAACAACATTTTGAGAGCCAACTTCAACAATCGCTTCCTTTATCTTATCGGCAATAAAAAACTTATCTTTATATTCACCTTCGCAATTCACAACCTTTAAAAACATAGGACCACTTTCACACACAGCAATAAAATTTATCAAAGGCCTTCTTTGACAATCTGTCCAACCATCACTCACAATGCTAACTCCTTTGTTTTTCCAAGTATTTTTAATTGGTTGCAACAGATTTTCAACATGTGATCTCTCTCTCTCAAGCAAGATAGTTCTTAAAGTGTTGTAACCCGGAGGAACAAAACCACTTATATTAAGTTCACAAGCAAGCTGAAAGGCCCTAACATAATGAGGATTATTAGCTAAATTAAATGGCAAACCGGCAGAATAAAACATCCTAGCAATTTCCTCCTTTAATTCTTCTCTTTTTGCTACTTGAAATGCCATATCTATAGGAGTTTTCCCATTGCCTTTTCTTTTCTTTGGATCATTACCCTTCATTTGGAAGCTAGAAGTAGAAGTATGGGATATATATATTAGGTGCACCTGATTATTTCTGAAGTGGGCAAATGAACGCCTTTGGGTGCGGCATTGTCGGTGGCTTCTGTGACATTCTTTCCATCTCCTTATTTGTCGACTAGATACTTTGGTGCAAGGTTTGACTCCACCGCCTTTGAGATTAAGCAAATGATGTCTGACTCGTGAATACGATCCTTTGTAGACATTGTTACAAAAGTTACATCTAAAAGGAATGTTTCCTCCTGCATTACTTGTTTTTTCCAACTTTGTGACATATTGCTATAGGGGTTTATAAAGATCATAATTTCTATTAGTTGTGACATCCTCGCTCGGTTTGATGGGCATTCGCTTTTGAATGAAGGATACCTGAGAAAAACAACACAACAAATAAAATTAAATAATTTGATAAGAAAAAAAAATTTAAACATCAAAATGTAGATGCAAATAGCTAAAATTCCAAAAAGATCTATCGTTTCTTAAAGTTACATGAATCTAAGATCAGGTCCGTCCATACTTGGGCGACACAAGCAATTTGAACAAGAAAAATCATACAAGAGAAAAAAGTTTCATTTATGATAAAAGAAGAAATCTGACCTTCACGTTATGCAGATGGAAAGCTCGATGGAGAAGAAGGTTATAGCGAGGAGGAATAGCCAGTAGAAGCAGGGTTTTTGCCATTTTTTTCTCTGTAACTGAAGAGATGAAGAGACGACGGCGAGATTAGGTTTTTGTTTAATGTATGACAGAATAAAAAATATATAAATAGCCGTGTCCCTCCGTGTCGCGGACGTGTCCCTGGCGTGTCGGTTTTTAAAATTTAATTTACATTGAACGCGTGTCGGGTCGGAATTGTGTCGGATACGGCGGACGTCACCCATATTGGAGTGTCGGTGCATCATAGAGCACATATTTCGATCAATGGGTAAAACCTTGTCACAGACATTGACGGAGAGGACTTCCGAAATCTCCGATGACCGGTCGGCGTTAGTGTATTTTATTTATTGATTGATTGTTAACACAAAAGGAAAAATGGGGGGACAATATTTACGTTGATATCAATATTACGATGAATTCATATTGGATTTTTCAAATTAGGAGGTTTGAAAATATCACAAGAAAATACGAGGAGATAGGAAAACTGTGAGCATTTTGAGGCAGCGGCACACGGAGGTTGTTAGCGAGAGATACGGTGAACTTTGGGAGGCTTATTTGAGGAATGTAGAGAACGATACAAGTGAAGATTGGCTTGGGTGGAAGCAGCCGTTTATTACCCACTTCGCCGGATGTCAGTCGTGCTCCGGTGACCACAACCTAAAAGACAAAGTAGATGAGTGCGTAGGTGGAATGGAGAGGACACTGAATTTGCTGCTAACCCAAAAAAATACTGTATGATCCTTTATATATCTATCTTCACTTGATCCCCTTATTGATGTATATATGGTTGAGTTTATGGTTCTTGAAATTAATATTACTACACAAGACACAATCTTTATGCGAACTGTTGAATTTTGATTGTTTTCACATATACATGGGAAATAGGAGAATGAGAAGCAAAAAAAAAAAAGCTTCAAAATAAAAGGGAAGAGAGCGGTTAAATTGTGCTACACATTTCTAGAAAAAGAAAATAAATATCAAGATTGTATAAAAACTCTAGAAATACATTTCTAGAATAGAAGCTTCTAGATATGTAAGACTCTAGAATAAATATCTAAGTATTTGGTTAGAGTAGAAGCTACTAGATGCATGTAGGGATTACTCAAAATCAAGAAATGTCTATAACATCCTATTAGACACTTGAACTATCCAATGGGGGCTATAAATAGCACCACCACCATGTACATGAGCAACCAAGCAATCAAGCAATCAATACAATAAAATTCCTTTCTCTAATCTCTCCAACTTATCAATCTTTTTTCCATCTCACACTCATCATCCTAGCCTTCTCCATCCAACTTACTACAAAAATTCTAACAAGTGGTATCAGAGCTCGGTTTCGACACAACTACAACTGGGCGAAATCAACATCATGGCAGATTACACACTCCGCTCATCCATTCCGGTTCCAATTTTCCGAGGTGAAAATTTCGACTATTGGTTCATTAAAATGAGAACCTACTTTTGTGCTCAAGATTTATGGGATATCGTAAGTAAGGGTTTTAGCATCCCCGACGACATCTCAAATTTATCTACCGCACAAAAGAAAGAACTCAAGGAGAATCAATGAAAGATGCTCAAGCATTATTAGCCCTTCGCTTAAGCTTGATCAAGAATTGTTTCAAGAATCATGAGTGCCAAGACGGCTAAAGTTAGCGATGGAAAAGTTGCGTTAGGAGTTTCCAGCAAATCTGCGGTACGAGTCTCAAAACTCCATTCATTGAGGAGAAATTTCGAGAATTTAAAAATGAAAGAGTCAGAGAATGCTAATGACTACTACACAAGAGTAGATTCATTAGCAAATATTCAATTGCGGGCGAATGGAGAAGACGTCCCAGAGAAGAAAATTGCGGAAAAAATATTAATTACTTGCACAGAAAAATATGATCCAATCATTACAAACTATTGAGCAATCAAAAGATTTGGAAAAATTGTCTCGCTTGTAATTGATGGGGTCTTTAGAAACTCATGAACATAGATTGGAAAGGCGTCACGAAGGCACAACTGAAAATTCTTTTCAATCTAAGTTCAAAACGCCGTCACAAAAATCAAAACAAAATGTTCAGAGATCAAATGAAGGTTCTATAAATACAGAGCTTCCAAACAAAACATTTTCTTATTGCGGCATATGCAAGAGGAAAAGCCATTTGGAGAAAGACTGTTGGTTTAAAGGAAAACCACATTGCAAAAATTGCAAGAAATTTGGTCACGTCGAGAATGTATGTCGATCTAAAAGGAATCATCAAGCTAACTTTTTTTGAAGAAAAGGACGTCGAAGACAATCTCTTCTATGCCTGTCAAGTAGCAACAGAGGAAAAGAAAGATACATGGTATCTTGACAGTGGTTGCAACAATCACATGACAAAAGATGAATCCATATTTTGCCGTCTATAAAAATTCAAGACAAATATTAAGATAGGAAAGGGCGACTTTATGGAGGCTACTGGAAAAGGCACTATTGTCATTAACACAAAGAAGGGCAAGAGATACATAAATGAGGTGCTCTTGGTCCCGAGTATAGATCAAAATCTATTTAGTGTCGGGCAAATGATGGAGAAAGGATACTCGTTGCATTTTGAAGGAGATTCTTGTACAATATATGATAAAAGAAGATAAATCCCTTCAAATTGCAAAAATAAAAATGAAGGAAAAACGATGCTTTCCGATCCAATGGAGTTATGCAAGAGATGTCGCAATGAAGGCACAAGTTGATGACTCGTGGTTATGGCACAGAAGGCTTGGTCACTTTAATTTCAATGGATTAAGAATACTACATCAGAAGAACATGATGAAAAACCTACCCACTATAAAGGCACCCGACCGTGTATGCGAATGATGCATGCTCGGGAAACAACACCGACAACCATTTCCTGTTGGAAAAGCTTGGAGAGTGAAGGAGCCATTAGAATTGGTGCACACGGACGTTTGTGGTCCAATGCGCACTCCTTCACATGAACAAAATAGGTACTTCATTCTCTTTATTGATGATTTTACCAGGATGACATGGGTTTATTTTATGTGTGAAAGATCGCAAGTATATGAAGAATTTAAGAAATTAAGGCCTATTTCGAGAAACAAAGTGGTCACTACATGAATACCATAAGAAGTGATTGAGTCAAAGAATACACATCTAAAGAATTCAACAAGTTCTGTGAAGATGAAGGCGTTGAGCATCAATTGACAGTTGGATACGCTCCAGAACAAAATGGTGTATGAGAACCCAAAAATAGAACAGTTATGGAGACAGCAAGAGCTATGCTAATGGAGAAAGGCCTTCCGAAAATTTTTTGGGCAGAGGCAGTGCATACTGCAGTCTACTTGCTAAACAGATGTCCAACCAAAGCCGTTGAGGACAAAACACCATTCAAGCCTCCTGAGGTGGGCGAAAGCCATCAAAGAAAACATCTTAAAGTCTTCGGCTCTATCTCATTATGGTCACATTCCAAAAGAGAAAAGGAGTAAGTCGGATGAAAAGACAGAGAAAGGATTTTCTTAGGCTATAGTACACAATCAAAAGGTTACCGTGTCTATAGCTTAAGAACAAGAAAGCTTATTGTTAGTCGAGACGTTGAAATTGACGAGGATGCCAGCTTCAATTGGGAAACCGAGGAAGTTGAAAGGAAAACAATTAATATGGCACCACTTCTATGAACCAACGAAGAAGACAATCGTCAACCAGATTCACCAGCTCGCGCTATCATTGAAGAAACATCACAAGATGAAGGTTCTTCTCCAGAGACACCACCAAGGAAAACAAAATCCTTGAGTGAGATATATGAGAGATGCAATCTCACCTTGATAGAACCAATTAGTTATGAAGAAGCTTCTAAAGAACAAGTTTGGAGAAAAGCAACGGAAGAAGATATGAAGATGATAAACAAGAATGAAACGTGGGAGCTAGTAAGTTCACCTCTAGACAAAGAGGTCATCGGTGTTAAGTGGGTCTATAAAACAAAGCTTAATCCTGATGGATCCATCCAAAAACACAAAGCAAGGCTTGTAGCCAAAGGCTACTCTCAACAGTTTGGAGTGGATTACAACGAGACATTTGCTCCTGTTGCACGATGGGATACGATACGTACATTAATTGCCCT
Source organism: Gentiana macrophylla (assembly GCA_026214975.1). Classification (NCBI taxonomy): domain Eukaryota; kingdom Viridiplantae; phylum Streptophyta; class Magnoliopsida; order Gentianales; family Gentianaceae; genus Gentiana; species Gentiana macrophylla. Next base: position 145,083,710 of record CM047806.1, read on the forward strand.
CTCTGCACAAAAAGGATGGAAAATCCATCAGCTGGATGTTAAATCAAGATTTCTCAATGGATACCTTGAGGAAGAAATTTACGCTGAGCAACCTCAAGGATTTATCGTGAAAGGAGAAGAAGAAAAAGTACTAAAGTTAAAGAAAGCTTTATATGGGCTCAAGCAAGCCCCATGGGCTTGGTATAGAAGAATTGATAATTACTTCATCACGCAAGGTTTCAGGAGGAGCAAAAGTGAGCCTACACTTTACATTAAGACACGAGATTCAAGTGATAGGCTTATTGTTTCCTTATACGTTGATGATCTCATCTTTACGGAAAAAAATGAGGACATGATCAAGAGTTTTAGACAAGACATGATGAAGACGTCAAATGACAGACTTGGGATTAATGCACTACTTCCTTGGAATCGAGATAAACCAAAAAGAAAATGGGATTTTCATTTCCCAAAAGAAATATACAGGTAGTCTTCTTGAAAAGTTCAAGATGAAAGGGTGCAAGAGTGCAAGAGTTTTGCAACTCCACTTGAAAGCAAAGCACTCAAGAGTGAAGATGGCACGCCAAGGGCAGATTGTACGGTCTATCGGCGTCTCATTGGAAGTTTACTCTATCTAACAACTACAAGACCTGACATTATGTTTGCAACAAGTTATCTCTCCAGTTCATGCAATGCCCAAGTCAAGTCCACTTCGGTGCAAATAAAAGAGTGCTAAGATATCTACAAGGTACAAAGGATTACGGCATTTGGTATGGATCGAGTCCTCGACTCAAAATTGATTGGGTACACTTGTTGATAGCAATTGGCAGCGGGATCATCGATGATAAAAGCACATCCGGCTATGCAATCACTTTGGGCTCGAGAATATTCTTGTTGGTCCCAGAGAAGGGTAAAACTATAGTTAGAGGGGGGGGGGGGGGGTGAATGACTATAGTGGAGTTTCAAAAACTTTTCTTGTATTTAAAAGTTTTTGGGCAAATGGATAAGTCCCTTCTTACTATGTTGTTTCAAAGTAGTTTGGAAAATCACAGATATAGATTATAATTTAGGCAATTTAAATGAATGCAAAGAAAGTAGATTGCGTAAAGTAAATTGACACAAGGCTTATAGTGGTTTAGGGTGGTGTAATCCCTTAATCCACTCTTCTCCTGTGATGATTGGAGGAATTCACTATTGTTTTCACATATACAATAGTATGATTGTCCTTGACTTCCCAAGCTTCACAATCTACAAGACTATCACTCATTGACTGCAACAGCTTTAGTGATTTAGTCTCTTTCACTGCTTCTTGAGATCAAATCCTTCAGCAGCTATCACAAGCACAACTCCTTCTCAGATGACTTCTGATTCATTTGCTTCAGTTTATTGTGAATGAGATTCACAAACTTGATTGATCAATATCAGTGTTGAATATGAAATTGTAGTTCTGATGTCTGAGTTGATATGTAGATAAATCCTTGTAAGTTCAGAGAGAAGGCTTTTCAAAGTGACAGAGTTTCTGCTTAGTTTTCTTTTTCTAATCGTTGTTTTTATCTGTCTGTCAATGCCTCCTATTTATAGCCTTGAGTATCCTTGATTTGAAATTCCGTCCGTTGGCTATATTTATGAGGGGAATAATCCTTGATTTTATTCTTGATTCCCCCTTAATTATATTCTCTTTGATTTCAGTGAACGGATTTTTCCTTCAAATGTATAGCAGAAAATCCGTCCTTGATTGATCCTCTATTGATTGTGCATTAAATGCATAATCCTCTGAATCTTCATCATATTTCAATTCTGTTCTGATAAGGATTACTTCGCCGTTCTTTGAACGGTCGAGTGATCCACCTGACTTTGCCGCTTAGATCTTCCTTCACTGCTTTTGCCTTCACTTTGCCGAAAGTCGCTTACTCGCCAATTCACTTTGCTTCCTTCATCACTTCGGTTTAAGGAGAATCTTTGTACTTCACCGATCATTGATTTGGGTGAGATCGGTGTACACCATATTTGAGCATTGAATTTCATCACTTGAAACATACTTAGACTTATCCAAGGTCATCACGGACTTCCTTGGTTATAAGTCATACCATTAAGTCTTCACTGCTTTCACTGGGTGCTTGGTCGGCTTCACTCTGCCGAATGTCTGCTTTTACTTTTCATCCTACCAACTAGTACAATACTTGTCCGACTTAACTTATACAATATGTCGACTCTAAGTAAGGACTTATACAGAGAATTATAACTTATTTCAGGCTTGCTATAACAAATTTAGTATGGCCATCATCAAAACATAATAAGAATGTTCCTAAAATTTCCCCTTTTGATGATGCCAAAACCCTCATAAGCTGAACATAAGTAAGCCAATTTTTCATAATAATCAACAAAGAATAATTTTATTCATCCATTCAAGGGTAATAAGTTCAAAATTTATTCAAGTGTTACAAACTACATTTTGCTTAATTCAGCCTTGTACCTTTTGAACTTTGTAGTCTGAACCTCTTCAATGTCTTTCCAATCAATTTCTGGAAACTTCCACTTCCAGTATGCCATAGCAGTGTATTCTGATACTCCCTTGAATACCTTCTTGGCAAAGAGTCTGTTGAAATCTGGCATGGTCTCATTTGCCCTAGGTTCTCCAAAGTACTTCTCAAGTCTCTCCCTAGCTTCAGCAATATGTGAGTCAGCAAACTTGAGACTTTTGTAGAGACTCCACTGCTCCTGTTTGTCCATTCTACCCATAGGGTTGAAGAATTTTGCCATATAGTTGAAGTCTTCTTGTTGTTCAGTTGGCAAGTCTTCTTGTCCTTTTGCTGAAAGTGGTATGGCTGAACTTGGTTTGTTGTTGGATTGTTTTAGAAGTGCAAACCCTTTCTTGACATCATTGTAGAGTTTGGCCATATCAGTTCTCATCCTTTCATCCTCGATAGCTTAGCCAATCACCCATGCTTCATCTTGTGAGAGATGAGGATAAAGACCTTCCTGTACTCTCAAAATTCTCTTACATGGTCCAAAGACATCCGCTTCATATTCTCGCTTTGCTTTTGTGACCATTAATACGCTCAGGCCCACCAGTGTATCTGGAGTCTGCTTGCCTCTGTTGGTGTTTCCTCCGGTGCTAAGTCCAGTTGACTTGCCGATCCTCTTGGTTGACTAGATCCTTGCCTTTGCTTTGTTTGCCGGATCTGTCTCATCATCATCTCTTCTTTGCATAGGAAGAGGAAATCCAATGCATGGTTCGCTTAGTGGCTCTTTCTCTTTCTTCTAGCCCTCCCTCCTTTGTCATTTTTCCGCTTCATTTCGATCCTTATTTCTCTGTCCCTTGCTCCCAGCTTGTTCTTCAAAGTGAAGTTTGGGGGTCTAATAGTTGATCCTTCAGCTTATCCCCGATTTTCCCCTTTTGGCGAAAGATCATCCCTCTGCTGGAGTAAGATGCTATTTGTTGCCTCTCGCCGCCCAATCGAGAGTCCAACTTTGATTCGATGGATGTGAATCTGTAATCATGACTAGTCAGTTTCGCAGTGACACTACGGAATCTTGTTCCAAATGCCACTGCCATGTGTTGCCTGAGACCTGCGAGATTGTTTGTGATGTTAATGTTGAGTTGTCTCATCATGTCTCCTTGGCGTTGAACAACAATGTTCTGTTCCTCGATGTATTTAGCAATGGCCTCAAATTTTCGTTCAATGGAGTAGCTTTTGTCATTGAATGCCGAGGTCATGGATCGATCTAAGATGCATGGCTCGCTTCTCTAGTTCTTCTGCCAGTAGATCTGCTTGCTTTTTCAAAGGTTTCATTTGAGATACCAGCGGCGGTGAGAGAGTTTGTGCCCGATGTCGTCACCGGTCTGGGTCTGCTTTGTCGTCCTCTCTGTCTTGGTCTTTGAGTTACATCTACATGGACATCCAAGTCTTCAAGAATTTGTGTAGATGTGTATCTTTGGTATGGCTTGAGCTCATCGTTCCCCCTTGCTCAGGCTTTGGGAATTGTCTTGATTGGAGTGGCAGCAGCTGAGCCAGTGTCCACTATGTTTATGCTGTCAGCCGGAGTTGCAGCAGATAGTGGTTGAGTGGTTGTCTTAGCTGGTGTTGTTGACTTGTGGGATGCATGTGGCTGTAGGAAGGTGCATAGAAGAATGTCATCATCAATTGCATCCGGTGTAGGAGTAACCTCTTCTCCTTGTTTGTCATGATAATCAGCATGATGGTCATCATTATCATTGTCATCCTGATCATCTCCATCATCTTGATGAGTGTTATCATCATCATCTCTACCATCTTCTGAGTCATCATTGTGGTCATTGAGATCTGCAGGCGCTTTGCCTTTGTTTGCATCTACCACGTCCCGTAGAGGAGATTCATCAAGTACACCAACCAGAGTGGTGATTCCCAGAAAATTGAAGAGCCATGCTTCCTCAGCAAGCATGCGTTCCGAATCTCGAATCTGATTTCTGGAATCGCCATCTTTCCATTCAAGATATTCTCGCAATTCGATCATCAATATCGCTTGCGCATAATTGTCTTGAGTTCTTCCTCGAGATTCCTCATCATCTCCAAAGTCTCTCATGATTTCCTCATTTAGAGGTTGTTCATCCTCACTTTCATTTTCTTCTCTATGTTGTTCGCCTCAACATCGTTGTCCTCTTCTTCTTCTTCTTCATCGATTAATTTTCCAAAGGTCATGTCTTGTCCAAATTGCGTTGAACCTTTTGTTTTTTCTTTGACCGGTGGGATGAGTTGTTGTTTTCTTTCTCTTCCTCCTCCTCGCTTGTTTTTGCTGTTTAACATGAGTAAACATGACCTTAGACTCATGTAGTTTGTGAAGTTGTACAACAGGACCTTGAGACATTGCATCGATATAGTGTAATCAATCCTATATGACTTTTTCACCTGCAATGGTCCTTTCTTCGTCTTTCCTTCTGTTGTTCCCTTATTGGCTGCTTTAACTTCACCTTGAATTTGTTCTTTGAGTCTTAAAAAGAAGTATTTTGCCCAATTGAACTCTAGATTGTTGTAGATGATTCCCATTAACCGCATTATGATTTCTATCATGGCATTATTTGCTCCCAACTTTCCTTCGATGGTTTTGCCAATTAGGGCACTGAATTCACTGAATGGCTTCTTTAAAGCGGATATAAGACAATTGAATTTCTTAGATCCTAGGTTTGCCTGTTTGGTGATGGTTACCCAGAAATCATCCAGGTTTTGTGGTACCAAGGTTACTTTTGCTTGACCCTTATTTGAAAGTTTAAGATGTTTTCGGATTACCTTTTCTGTAATCACTATGTCTTTGCCGTTGACAGATGCAACAATCTTATCTTCTTCCCATTCGTCACCTTCTTCTGCAAGGAGCCCAGAGACGTATTTTGCAGATTTCCAGAAAGAAATTAGACTTTCATAGCAGACTTCGGTTACTGGGGGATTGAGAAAGGTTGATAATTTTTGGTTTTTGCATCCAGCTACCAGTCGTTTTGCTTCTTCATCATCTCCACAAAGCTTTAAGTAGTGTTCTTCTTGGAAGAATGATCCAGTGGCAAACGATTTTTCATACCCAGTTTCGGTGGTTGAGGAGGATGAAGCCATTTTTGGAAGTTAAAAGAATTTTTGAGAGTGAAATGTGAATTTGCAGAGGAATGTATGATATGCAAGGGAGTGTAAAAATTTCTGAAAATTTCTAAGTGTAGTTTATATAGGATGATTTGGGTAGTGTGAACGTGGTTTGAATGTGGAAGGATTTTATGACATAATGGCGTGATTTTGTGTATGTAAATCGCGATATTCGAGTGAAGTGGGGGAATGGATTGAGGTAAGTAATGATAGAGCCCGGGAATCGAGGCGTTTATAATTCAAAAAATATATATATATATATAATTACCTCCATAATTATAAATTTATCTCCACGTGTGTAATCATCTTCAGGATAATCTTCCATAACTCCCTTATTCTCCACGTGTATAAAAGTTGATTATGTTCACACTTTAATTTACCCATGATTCCAATCTTTATTTCGGTGAAGTGCCTTGGTCGGCTATTTAGCCGGTGTAGTGACTTTTTCACTGAGCCGCTTTATTTGACTGTTCCTAACAATCAGTTAAGTCACTTTGCTGGATACCAGTGCCTTACTTGCTACATCTCATGTAATGGAAAAGGTTTGAACAGCTAAAGAAGTTACTTAACCGATTACTCCAGTTAGCCACTCTTTTGTACTTAGTCGATTTCAATCATTCCTAACTCGCTTCTCGGCAGATGTCAATCTTTCATGACTAAGTGGTTTAGTGAAGATGTCACCCAATTGATCTTCAAAGGTATTTATTTTAGAATGACATCTCATTTTTCAACATGATCTCTCGATAAAGTGATGTCTCACATCAATGTGTTTTGTTCTTGAATGCAACAATCGATTTTCAAAGTGATAGATATTGCACTTGTGTTGTCACACATGATTGGAATTGTTTTCTCCTCCACTCCATAGTCCCTTAGTCGTTGTCTAATCCAAAGTACTTGTGCACAACAACCGCTCGCCGCTATATATTCTCGTCATTGTTGATGTAGATATGGAGTTTTGCTTTTGCTAAACCATTAAACTAGTCTCACGCCTAGCATTTGACAAGTTCCGTATGTGCTTTTTCTATCTATTTTGCATCCAAAGATAGTCGAGTTTGAATATGATATCAACTTGAATCCTCCATCTTTTGGATACCAAATTCCTACATTGATAGTGTTTTTCAAGTATTTGATTATTCTTTTTGTCGCTAGAAGATGTGATTCTTTTGGTTGAGCTTGAAATCTTGCACACACTCCTACCGCAAATGCTATATCAGTCTCACAGCTGCGCTTAAGTATAGTAGGGATCCAATGATTCCTCTATACATTTTCTGATCAACATCCTTTCCAGTTTCATCTTTTCCAAGAATGACTCTTGCACACATTGGTGTATCTGCTGTGCCACTTGTATCCATACCATACTTGTGTATTAAGTCTTTTGTATATTTGTCTTGACTGATGAAAGTTCCATCCTTCATTTGCTTTACTTGAAGGCCAAGAAAATAATTCAGTTCTCCCATCATGCTCATCTGAAATTTGCTCTTCATCAGATTTGCAAATTTCTCATATAACTTTTCATCCTCTCGATCCAAAGATGATGTCATCAACATAGATTTGTACTAGCAATGTGCTTGTTCCTTCCTTTAGTTTGAATAGAGTCTTATCTATAGTTCCTTGTTGAATCCATTCTTGATCGTAAATTGTGATAGTGTTTCATACCAGGCTCTGGGTGCCTGCTTGAGTCCATAAAGAGCTTTCTTTAGTTTGTATACTTTGTCTTCCTTTCTTTTGAGTTGGAAACCAGGGGTTGTTCCACATATACTTCTTCTTCCAAAAGTCCATTCGAAATGCACTCTTGACATCCATTTGATAGACTTTGAAATCTTTGTGTGCAAAGAAAAGCTAGAAAAAGTCCGATTGCCTCCAATCTTACTACATCGGTGCAAATGTTTCATCATAGTCTATTCCTTCGCTTGAGAATAGCCATTTGCAACTAGCCTTGCTTTGTTTCTGACAACAATTTCTTGCTCATCCATCTTGTTTCTGAATACCCATTTTGTTCCAATGATGTTGGCCATATCTGGTTTGTCAACAAGTTCCCAGACTTCATTTCTTTCAAATTCATTTAGTTCTTCTTGCATGGTCGTGATCCAATCTGCATCTTGAATTGCATCATCTATTGTCTTGGGTTTCACTTGTGATAGAAAACATGTTAATCTATGCTCCAGCTTGTCTTCCGGTTCTTACTCCTGTGTGAATATCTCCAATAACTTGTTCTTCAGGATGATCTCTTAGCCAATTTAGGTTTGGTTGAAGTTTTTCTTCACTTGGTGCTTCTGTAATTTCATGTTGTGCATGAGCTTCAAGTTCTGGTGCTTCTTCTTTTGTATTGACCTGTGGCTCATCTTGATTTCCAAAATTGTGATGTTGAATAGTTGTTTGCATCTTTATTGTATTCATATACACTTGTCTATGTGCTTCTTCTTGTTCTTGAAGACTTTCACCATTTGTATTTGGTTCATCGAAGACTACATGTATTGATTCTTCAATCATCAATGTTCTTTTGTTGAGTACTCTGAATGCTTTGCTGGTGTCTGAGTATCCCATAAAGATTGCTTCATCAGCCTTTTCATAAAAGGCATGCAGCTGATTCATGTTCAAAACAAAACATTTTGATCCAAACATATGTAAATATGAGATATTAGGTTTTCTACCATTCTATATTTCATATGGAGTCTTTCCATGATGTTTGTTGATAATTGATCTGTTTTGTGTATGGCATGCTGTGTTTGCTGCTTCAGCCCAAAATCTCTTTGGCAATCATGCTTCGCAATCTTTGTTCTCGATCGCTTCTTTGAGAGTTCTGCTTTCTTCTTTCGCTACACCATTTTGTTGTGGGGTTCTGCTGCCAGATAATTGATGCAAGATTCCATTTTCTTCACAATAGGTTCTGATAATTTCATTAAGAAATTCAGTTCCTCTATCTCGATCCGATCTTGATGATTTTCGCTTCTTTCTCATTTTGGAGTCTTCTTAACAAATATGGCAGCTTTTTGAGTGTCTGCTTCTTCTTGTTCATGAAGATGGTCCAGTGTATTTTGAGTAGTCATCCACCACTACCAGGGGTGTATTTCTTACCACTTACACTTATCGTGTGGACTGGTCCAAACAGTCCATATGCAAATGATGTAGAATTCTTGTTGTTTAGGGTTTTGACTTGGAAGAACTTTTGATTTGTTTCCTTTCGACATGCATCACATAGACTTTCTTTCTTGAATGTGATATCCGGCGTGCATTCAACTAACTTGTTCTTTGATAATTTGTTGATGGTCTTGAAATTCGTGTGATTTAGTCTTCTATGCCATAACCAAATAGTTGATCGCTTGTTTTGACAAACAAACATGTTTCTGCCTTTAGTCGTTTTCCAATCCACCACATACATGTTATCTTTTCTTCTTCCTCAAAGTACTATCTTTGTGTTGTTTTGGTCAGTGAATGACTTTGCATCCTTCCTTGTCAGAAGTGCATTATAGCCTTTGTCACAAAATTGACTAATTCTCATCGATTGAAATTAAGTCCCTTGACATATGCCACATTTTGAATCTTCGATTGTTCTTGAACATTGTGCCTTCCCCTTAATCTTGCCAGTGAGTTTTCTTTGCCTCCAAATGTGACTTTGGGTCCATCAAAAGCTTTGAAGTCATGAGCCATATCTTGTTTCCTGTCATGTGTCCGGAACATCCACTTTGTCTATGTACCGGACATCCTACAAAACAATTTAATTAAGTTTAGGTACCCAACACTTTGCTTGGGTCCATACCAATAGCAATCATGCCTCCTACTCTAAGTGTATATCCAAATGATCTTCTTTTTGGATAGTTAAAGTCATCAACTTCATATATATATGGCATGTGAGAATAGCTTCTAGTATTTCTACCGTTATTCGATACTTTCTCTACTTTTTGGTGCATTTGCATCCTTCTTCACTCTCCAATATGCAGAGGAAGCCTTACTTGCTTCATGTGTCAGAGTATACCTAGTTTGATTTTTATTAAGCACATGATGCATATTATGGAATGGTTTCTTCCTGTATTTTGGAGGTGCAACATTCCAATCATCCTCTGAAGGATAAAGTCTTCTTTTACCTTTCAGAAAGTCCTTGCTTTTGATTGACTTGATTGATGATTTAGTTTGTCGTTTTATCAAGATCGGGTTTTGACTTCACCGGTACATGATGAGTGGTTGAGAGCATGGTCTCCGCCCTTCGAATTTTGGTTCATTGTTGATCCCGGATTCGTAATTGTGTTAACCATTGTTTCTACTCTCATCCTCGATCAAGTAGCTAAGACCAGATCTCGATCCAAACCTTTTGAGGGTTTGTAAACGGGTTCATTTGTTATCTTAATCGGTAGGGGATTTTCTCAATCGATCTCACAACAAATGATGTATGAACCTCTCGCCGCTTGTTGATCATTTGAGTAGATCTCCTTACTAGTTAGTTTAGCTTTTGCTTTATCCAGTTCTTTCTTTAATCTTTTATTTTCTTTTCTTAGATCCTTGCATTCCTTTTCCGAATTTCATGATTCATTTCAATTTCATCAAATTTAGTCATGAGATTTTGACTAGGTCTCACTGGATCTAAAGGAGAATAAAAGATTGTGCAAAGGTTAGATGCGGATGCATTTGATGATGAGTAAGAGCTAGATGTTACCTCGCCATCCGATTCTTTGACCATTAGACATAGGCTTGTTTTCTCAATGTCCGAGCTATCACCTTCATCTTCATCTTCATCTAATTCTTTGGTCACGAGGCATAGACATGCTTTTTCATTGTCTCAATGCCTTCTTCTTCATCAACGTTATCCGAGTTATTATCGATGATTCTTCATTCTTTCTTTCACCGCTAGATTCAAATTTTGAGTGCTTTCTTGCCTTTCCTCTTTTCGATGCTTTGTATTTCTTCTTTTCATCATCTTTATCATTTTCTTCGTGACAATAAGCCTTGAAGTGACCTTTCTTGTTGCAATTGAAGCATCTGTATTCATCATCTTTCTTCTTCATGTCTTTTTTGAGCTTGACCTCTTGTTTGATGATGAGTTTCCTTTGAATGGCTTCTTTTGCTAAACTCACAAAAACGCTTAACTAATAAAGCTACCTGCTCGTTAAGTTCATGTGTCTCTTTCTTTGATACAATCGGCAAAGTTACTTTGGCCGGGTGCACCGCATCTGGTGGCTTTTGTGTCTCTCGCCGAGCACCATCTTCACCGCTCAGATTCGAATTCATAAGCTTTAAGTTGGGACATCGATTGTCGAGTGTCGCTGCTTGCAAGGTTTGTGGTTCCTCCGACATCGATGTTATGATCTTCCATCTTTCGTAAGCCTCTCAAGATCTTTAAGCATACTTCTTTCTCGGGATATATGTGTCCAAGTCAAGCTGCATTCACATCGATGATGCTGTAGAGAATCATTTGTCCATTTGATCAATGGATTCACCAACTTCATTTTGAAATTTTGAAATTTCGCTTTGCAAATGATAATTTGTTTTCTTTAATCGCCTTGAGATCCTTCATTTATCAATGCTAGCTTGTCCCACATCTCCTTTGTTTGCTTTGCAATTTTTATTCTCATGAACATGTTGCTATCTGTAGTCTTCAAAATCATATCTTTTGCAACAAAGTCTAGATTTTCTCTTCTCCTCGCTCATCCTTGGTCCAATCTTTCTTGGGTTTGTCTATTTCCTTTCCTTGATATGCTCCCGTGGATACCAAAGTCAAGATCATGATTGGTCCATCATTGATTATGTCCAAAGATCTCCTCATAAGTTGCTGCAAGATGAGATAGCATTCTTATTTTATATTCATCAAAATTATTAACATTGAAAACAGGCACTTTTGACATAAAGTTTGAGGAATCCATGAGTACACATAATAGATTTAAATGTGAATGAGTAGAAAACTCAGATTTGAAAACTACTTTGAAAATATGTGATCTCCTTGTTACCAGAAATTAGATCTGAACTACTTTGAAAATATGTGATATCCTTGTTACCAGAAATTAGATCTGAACAGGTTCTGATACTAGGAACACTGCTTTACTGCCAATTGTTGGTCCCAGAGAAGGGTAAAACTATAGTCAGAGGGCGGGGGGGGGGGGGGTTGAATGACTATAGTGGAGTTTCAAAAACTTTTCTTGTATTTAAAAGTTTTCGGGCAGCAGATAAGTCCCTTCTTACTATGTTGTTTCAAAGTAGTTTGGACAATCACAGATATAGATTATAATTTAGGCAATTTAAATGAATGCAATAAAGTAGATTGCAGAAAGTAAATTGACACAAGGCTTATAGTGGTTCAGGTGGTGGTGTAATCCCTTAATCCACTCTTCTCTCCGTGATGATTGGAGGAATTCACTATTGTTTTCACAGATACAATAGTATGATTGTCCTTGACTTCCCAAGCTTCACAATCTACAAGACTATCACTCATTGATCGCAATACTTCATGATTCAGTCTCTTTCACTCGCTCCTTGAGATCAAATCCTTCAAAGAATTATCACAAGCACAACTCCTTCTCGATGACTCCCGATTCAATTTGTTTCAGCTTTATTGTGAATGAGATTCACAAACTTGATTGATCAATCTCAATTGTTTACTTACTAATTTTATGGTTTTTATCGAGTTATTTCAGAGCAATATCTTCCGTGTTTTAGTGATTTTATAGAAAATCACATGGCTAAAAGGATAAATTGAAGAATGGGTTTAGAATTTATTAAAATGCAAATTCGAGCTATTTATGTGGTTTATTAGTCATTTTCTATCTATATATGTATTTCTACAGCTTTGCATGTTTTGACCTCTTGTAGATACACATTTTTCGAGCTTAAAAAGGATTGAAGGAGGTGCATGATTGGATTTATATGATGGAGAAAGGATAGAGATGAAATCGTTTAAAGATCAAGATGAGAAAATCAATTTGACCCCATGTTGAACGATGTTTGATGCAAAGGCCCACTCGGACGGGCGTCTCGATTTCATGGACGAGCGTCCAGAGAGAGAAATCACATACAGAGAGTTTGGACGCAGATGGACGGACGCCTGTGAGCAAAGTCAAGATCCACCAGACGGGCGCTCAGTGGCCGACTTAACCCTAGCCGCTTTAAAATTTATAAATAGCAGCGTGTGTTTAACCCTAAGGGACATCTCATACGCATTATTCACTAAAAAGAAACCCTAGCAGCCGCATACTCAAGGAAAACAAGAAGATGAACTCTTCCAACCCAACAATCATGATCACCAACATGATTGTTGGCTAAGCAACTCACGGTGAGACGACGAAGGAAGCTCATCATCAACACAATCAACTAGAGATTTTATGCCTATGTTTAGTGAGTAAAAGATTTAGTTTTTTTTTCATTACTTTAACGCTGGTTTGCATTGTTATGTTTTATTGGATTATGAATTTGATGAAACGATCTATTTATATTTGATGCTTGGATTAATATATGAAAATATATTGTTTAAGTTTAATTCGTTCAAAGTAATGCGATTAATTGTGTTATAAGAGATTATGCATGATTAGTTGAGTAAGAGTTTGGAAACAATCTCGTGATTTCGTTTTGATTGCATGTTTAGTTTGTTTGAAAAGATAAACGAAACTCTAGAATTTGGTTGAAGAAATTTAATCAATTCGTGAATAGATCACTACTAAAAACTACATCTTTAGATCACCATCTAGTTGGGGGTTTGTTGGTTGATGGGTGGATTCGTTGCCTCATTGCTTTCCTTTACTTATTTATTAATCAATTCGCTCGTAATCGCTTAGATTAAGTTTAGTTTAAGTTCTAGTTTTATAAACCCTAGTTTCCTGCTTTTTTCCTGCACTTTTCTCGCTTCAGCCAGAGTCGACGCCGTCTCGCAATAGCGTACGCCGTCCATTAGATTAGTTTCAGACGCTGCTCACTTTAGTGAACGCCGTCCGCCTTTCTCTGCTTTTCTTATTTCCCGCTTGTTTTTATTCCTGCTTTTAGTTTCAATTCTTAGGTTTAGGTTTTAGTTAGTTCCAACCTTAGTTTAGATAGATAATTGTGACATAATCGATATAGATTTATACCGTAATTCGATAAACATTCCACTCCCTTAGACGACCTGTTAACATCCTATACTACTGAACCTTATACTTGGGGTGTTTCGGTTTATAAATTATAAAACTAGTTTTTACCTAACATCAATGTCGAATATGAAATTGTAGTTCGATGTCCGAGTTGATCTCAGAGATAAATCCTTGTTAGTTCATAGAGAAGGCTTTTCAAAGTGACAGAGTTTCTGCTTAGTTTTCTTTTTCTAATCGTTGATTTTATCTGTCTGTCAATGCCTCCTATTTATAGCCTTGAGTATCCTTGATTTGAAATTCCGTCCGTTGGCTATATGTATGAGGGGAATAATCCTTGATTTTATTCTTGATTCCCCCTTAAATATGTTCTCCTTGATTTCAGTGATCGGATTTTTCCTTCAAATGTATAGCAGAAAATCTGTCCTTGATTGATCCTCTATTGATTGTGCATTAAATGCATAATTCTCTGAATCTTCATCATATTTCAATTCTGTTTTGATAAGGATTACTTCACCGTTCTTTGAACGGTCGAGTGATCCACCTGACTTTGCCATTTAGATCTTCCTTCACTGCTTTTGCCTTCACTTTGCCGAAAGTCAGCCACTCGCCGATTCACTGCTTCCTTCATCACTTCAGTTTAAGGAGAATCTTTGTACTTCACTCGATCATTGATTTGGGTGAGATCTGTGTACACCATATTTGAGCATTGAATTTCATCACTTGAAACATACTTAGACTTATCCAAGGTCATCACAGCATTTCCTTTATTATAAGTCATACCATTAAGTCTTCACCGCTCACGGTGCTTGGTCGGCTTCACTCTGCCCGATGTCTGCTTTACTTTGCCGTCCTACCAACTAGTACAATACTTGTCTGACTTAACTTATACAATATGTCGACTTCAAGTAAGGACTTATACAGAGAATTCTAACTTATTTCAGTTTGCTATAACAAATAGTATGGCCATCATCAAGATATAATAAGAATGTTCTTAACAATTCTCTTGGGCAACAAAAAGCAAGACACAATAACACTATCAATAGCGTATGCAATATGTAGTCGCAACATTCATAATATGCCAAGCTATTTGGCTCAAACGCATATTTGAGGACATGGGGAGCCTCAAGATGAAGCAATATTGATCTCAGTGACAAAGAATTCAAAGAATTTCAATGGCGAAAAACCCAAAGATTTTGAAACAAGACTAAGCACATAAGAATCAAGTACCACTTCATCGTAGAAGTCGTGGTCAATAAAGAAATAGAGGTCATGCATTGCAGGAGTGAAGAACAGTTAATGGACAAATTCACAAAAGCACTACCAAGAGACAAGTTCGAGCTATTACGAGAAACGATTGGTGTCACCAAATGTGTACCAAGGAGGAGTGTTAAATTGTGGTACACATTTCTAGAAAAAGAAAATAAATATCAAGATTGTATAAAATCTCTGAAATACATTTCTAGAATAGAAACTTCTAGATATGTAAGACTCTAGAATAAATATCTAAGTATTTGGCTAGAGTAGAGTAGCTTATTAGATGCATGTAGTGATTACTCAAAATCAAGAAATGTCTAGAACATCCTATTAGACACTTGAACTATCCAATAGGGGCTATAAATAGCACCACCACCATGTACTTGAGCAACCAAGCAATCAAGCAATCAATACAATAAAATTCCTTTTTCCAATCTCTCCAACTTATCAATCTTTTTTCCATCTCACACTCATCATCCTAGCTTTCTCCATCCAACTTACTACAAAAATTCTAACAAGAGCAATTTGGATCAGAGCAATAAACAAGCAGCAGCAGTAGTTTATGGAAATGAAGACTACGTCTACACTCAATCTCTCCCTTAATTAATTATTGTAATTGGTGATTGAGTAGTTGTCTTTTTCTTCTTCTTTGTTTTTGCTATGAGATTTATGCAACAAAACGTGAGAATATGGGTATCATTTATTTATCAAAAGTTCAAAACCTAGGAAATGATGCATATGCTTTTGTGTGTTGACAGAAAAATAAGCAAGAAAATGAAATCACTTATTTGGGTTGATTAAGGGCAAGGTTATTGATTTGGTACATAAATTTGGTAGCTTTGTAAAATAATTGTAACGCTACTTCATCGCTACTTGTCACCGGATCGTGTCGATTTTTATGCGTAAATTTTGATTTCGAAATAAAGTCGAAAAAATATCAAATGAGATATTAAAATAAAGAGAACAAAAAATATGATTATGGTGAAATTTTTTTAGATGTTTTGCCATTCAACTCACAATGCATCTTCAATCACAACGATTTACTCAATTATGGTGAGAGAATTACGATGATCAAAGTCTTATATCAAAAGATATAACCATTGTCATTGCATAGAGTGTCACTTCATAAAATATTGTTCTCATTGGTTGTCAAATCACAAAATATTAGTGTCATTGAGTGTCACTTCATAAGGTGTCATTTCATAAAATGAGATATCGTAATAAAGAGAATGAAAAATATGAATTAAGGTGAAAGAATTTTGTTGATTGTAGTTTTATATCAAAAGATATAGCCGTTTGAAGTAGATTTTTGAAAAAAATCGATTTTCTCAAATAAAGTCGGAAAAATATCAAATGTCATCGCGTATCACATCATCAAATGTCATCAGATCGGGTGGTCACCGCATTGCGTGTGGCCAATGCATTGGGTGAGGTTACTACATCGTAGTGGTCAATGAATCGTGGTTGTCACTGCATCACGGCGGTCAACGAATCGCGGTTGTCACTGCATTGCAGTGGTGAATGCACCGCGATGGCCACTGCATGGCGGTGGTCAATGCATTGGGGGTACTCACTGCATAGCGGTGGTAATCGATCGGGATGGTCGCAGTATCGGGGGTGGTCACTGCATAGCGGTGGTCAATGCATCGCGGAGGTCACTACATCGTGGTGGTCAATGCATCACGGTGGTCACTGCATCGGGGCGGTCACGGTATCAGGGTGGTCATTGCATCTCCGTGGTGAATGCATCGCGATGGTCACTGCATCACGGTGGTCAATACATTGGGGTGGTCAATGCATCACGGTGGTCACTGTATCAAGGTGGTCATTTGCATCGCGGTGGTCAATGTATCGCGTTGGTCATTGCATCGGGTGGTCATCGATTGCGGTGGTCATCAGATTGGCGGTGGTCATCAGATCACGATGGTGAATACATCGTGACCATCACTGCATCACAGTGGTCAATACATCGAGTGTGGTCACTGCATCATGATGGTCAATGCATCGTGGTGGTCTCTGCATCCCGATAGTCACCGCATTGGAGCGGTAATTGCATCGCCGCAGTGAATGCATCGCGTGGCCAATCGATTTCTTTGGTCAATACATCATGGTTGTCACCGATCGCTGTGGTCAATGCATCGGGGTGGGTAATGCATCGCGTGGTCAATGCATCACGGTGTCTCGCATCACGGTGTCGCCGCATCGTGTCGACCCAAAAAATATGAATTATGGTAAAATAATTATGGTATTCGACATTATATATTTAAAACCGAGATCGGCTCGCTTAATTATTCGAGTAGCTCGACTAGAGTTTGAACTCTAAAAAACTGAATCGAGTCAAACTCTCTTGCGAGTCGAGTACTTAATAGCTCACGAGTAGCCCAATTCACATGTCACTTCATCGCCAAATGTCACCGCATCGTCACATGTCACATCATCTTCACATGTCATTGCATCGTGGTGGTACTCAGATCGGGGTGGTCACTACATCGGGGTGGACACTCCATCGTAGTGGAAAATGCATCGAGTGGTCAACGATCACGGTGGTCACTACATCACGATGGTCATTGCATCCCGCATGCGGGGTGGTCTCTCGCGATCGGGGTGGTTACTACATCACGGTGGTCTATGCATCATGGTGGTCATCGTGCATTACGGTAGTCTCATGCGCCACGGTGGTCACCGCTATCATGGTGTCGCTTCATTAAATGCCACCGCATCCCGATGGTCACCGCATCACGGTGGTTAATGCATCACGGTAGTCGCCAGATCGTGGTGGTCAACGCATTGTGGTGGTTATTACATCTCGATATAAATGCATCGTGATGGTCACCGCATCACGGTGGTCAATGCATTGAGTGGTCACCGCATCACGGTGGTGAATGCATCGTGATGGCCATCGATCACGGTGTCAATGAATCGGACCGTCATGCATCGCGTTGTCGCACATGTCGATGTCACTTTCTTCATGGTGTCTCTACTGTTAGATATAGTGTGCCCGAAAGACAATTGTTGCATGTCCTTACGGGCAAGTGGGAGATTGTGGGAAGTAGCGCCCGAAAGACAATTTATGTAATTATTTTTATAATTAATAAATGACAGAGTTATTCTCATCTTATTATTTGCTTCGTGCTTATATGTAATACACTGCTGAAAACCCCAAGTCGTATCATATGTAGCCATATAACTTTGTGTGTGTCACACATGAGGATTAAGTTTATGGTGATACACTTGAAATGTTAGTCCGTGGTGAAGTTAATCAAAGTATGGGGTCTATTAATTAAACCACCATTAATGCGCCTGCACACTTTATGGTGTGACCGCCTTATCCGGACCGCCGACATTGGTTGTCTAAGTGGGGCATTTATATATGATGTAATCATATAGGATCTGACCGGTTTAATTTATGCTTCTCATATAATTTCATGACTAAGAAATCTTATTAAATCACAAGATGATCATATATGGATTAACCTTAATTCAAGTGTTTACGCACTCGCTTGTTTCAGATAGGGTTTGATGTGTTCGCAAGGATCGCTAAGAGGCGCGTCCGAATCACTTTCACGCTGGCACTATTCTCGGAATGAGTGAGAAGTGTGTGTCACAGATATGAAATCCATTCCTTCCTGTGGGAAGTAGAAAGACAATCCCCTTTGTTAATCCTAGAAATTGATCGATGGCCGAGTTCGTATTGGTTATGAACTAATTGATCACTAGTGTGTTAATGGTAAATAAGGATAAGATGTATTGAAGAAGGTTTACGGAAATAATCCCGCTTCATTACGGATAGTCTATGGAGGGTTATAGTTTATATGAAATGATTATATCAATGGACACTTATCGACTTGACGTTTTGAGAATAAGTTATATCTATAATCGATAGAGTTCAGTTTCGGATTTATGGTGGCGTAATTCCAGAATTAATAAGTTGAGTAGAAATATTCTGTTCGATGAATATTTTATTCAATTTATTGTAGCTACTGGTTATAGGCCTATGGTCCCCGGGTTGGCTCCTTACACGCGAGTGTTTTCTCGTTTTATGGAACCTCGAGATTAAATTAAATAGTTGGTCTATTTATTGAATATGCAATATTATTTATATGGTAAATAATATGTAAAATAGAAAAGACATTTTCTATTAAAATGACTAAAAATGGCGCCACATTTGAGATAATTAGAGAAGAAATTTTCATAGATTATGTCACTTGTGTAATTAATTAATTATCGATTTTTTGATAATTAATTGAAAATTAAGAGATTGATTTTTGAAATTATCTCTTATTTTTGTAGCAAAAATATCTTTCCTTATGAGAATATGTTTTTGGGGTGTGAAAAGGATAACTCTCTTGACTAGTTATATTTTCCTATATAAAGAGAGTCCTCCTCCTAGCACAATAACACACAAAAAAATGCGCCACAACCAAAATAAAAGGAAGAAAATTAGTTTCTTGCCTTAGTTTATTAGAAAAAGAAAAACCTAGGTTTTTCTTGTGCATATTCGAGGAGGTTCTACGGCGAGGATTCGACGCCCACCACTGTCGCTAGAGATACAATCCGGAAGATTGTGGCTTCTCCGTTGGTCGATTTTATCATCTCTCTCTGATTAGGTAAATCTTCAAACTTTTCGTAGGATTAATTAGTTGTGGCTCATATCGTAAATCGCATAAGCTTCCACTGTGCAAAGATCGAGTGTCTCGATCGGTGCTACTACTCCTAGCATCTACATCGCGATGTCTCTACATCAGGGGTGGCCACTGCATCGGGATGGCCACTGCATCGGGGGTGGTCAATGCATCGTGATGGTCACTGCATTGGAGGTGGTCACTGTATCGGGATAGCCACTGCATAATGGTGGTCCGTGGATTGTGGGTGGTCAATGCATCACGGTGGTCAATGCATCATGATGGTCACTGCATCGAAGGTGGTCACTGCATCGGGATGGTCACTGCATCGCGGTGGTGAATGCATCACGGTGGTCACTACATCGCGGTGGTGAATGCATCGCACTGTCTCTACATTGCGGTGTCTCTGCATCGGGGGTGACCACTGCATCACAGTGGTCAATGGATCTTGCGTGGTCAATGCATCGCGTTGGTGAATGCATCACGATGGTCACTGTATCAGAGGTAGTCAATGCATCGTGATGGTCACTGCATCGGAGGTAGTCAATGTATCGCGGTGGTCAATAAATTGCGGTGGTGAATGCATTGTGTTGGTCACTGATTACGGTGGTGAATGCATCGCAATGTCTCAAGCATCGCGCGCGCGCTCTCGATCGTGGTGTCTCTCGCAGATCGAGGGTGGTCACTACATCACGGTGTCTCTCAGATCGGGGTGGTCATCGATCGCGTGGTCAATGCATCTGGGTGTTCAGTGCATCACGGTGGTCAATGAAAAAAAGAAAAAATAAACTTTCACTGTCCAGAAGAAAAAAAAAATCCCATAATTTCAATCTAGGAAATAAAAAACAAAAACAAAAACAAAGGAAAAGAAAACAAAACATAACAGCAGCAACATAGCTCCAAAAAATAAAATAAATACACATTCTGCGTCGGCTGGTTCCCCTCTTTTTTATTTTTAAATTTTTTTCTTCATTAAGGGTATTTTGGTCTATTTATCTAGTTTGTGTCCTTATAACCAAGTGTTTGTTTTGGGTGTCATTTTTACCTAATTAAGTCTAATATGTGTCTTTTTGGAAAATTGTCCATTTTTTATTCGAGAGTGCTCACGAGCTAAAAAATTGAGTATATATATACAAAATGATTGAGATATGTTCATTTATAGTATTCGAGTTGTATTCATGTCAAGCCTATTCGATCTGAATCATACCCAATCAATCTATTCGGGTAAAAAAATTCAAATCAAATTTGAACCGTTCATGCATGAATGTTTTGACTTATGATAAGTTGAGGATAAGTGGATATGGGAATGCGCACGGGGTAACTTCAAGACTTAATTTCTTCCGGAGCAGTCCGGTTGATTTCTGGGTTTGTTCAACATCAGTTTTGTTTTCTAGCTACAATTTTAGGCTTTGAATTTCTTTTTGAAGTTAAGATAATCTTTTCGTAGTTGTTTTGGCTTTGATATTGGTAGGATTAGATTCTCATAAGATTTATGTTTTTCGTTGCTGGCTTGTAGATTCGCATAGATTTGGAATTTAGTTGATGTTCGGTTCGTAGTTCGGATCGTCTTTAAGGTTAGAAAATGTTCTTACCGAAATTTTTCGTTTTAATTTAAAGATCATGTTCTTAAGTTGCTTTGAATACTCTTTTATGTTCAACTGCACGAAAACATACATGATTATATGTCGCCTGGTATCTACTAAGCTGTATTTTCATAACGTTATTCTGTTTTCTAGATACCTTCCTGTAAACTGTTTTATGCATTTTGGTTACGAATAGTGAAAATAAGATGAGAGTTCGGTGTTATTATGGCCTTAGTAGGTTCTCGTAGGTTAGTTATGGACTTAAATGAAATCTAAGTGTTTTATGTGCGCCTACATGTTTATAGTTAGTGACTTTGCGATGTAATAAACTGACTACCATGGGTTTTAAGTCATGTGTCGGAGGTATAGTGCTCACCATGTTGTTTTCAAGACGACGGTTTTAAGTCTCATGATTGAAATTTGAAAGGTATGATAAGTCATATTAGTCGTGTTGCACCAAGCCCTTATGTCAAGTCAGTAAGCAACATATATATGAACAAGACAAGACAAAAACTTGAATATGTTAAGTAAATAAGTAAGAAGAACGAACACAAGACACGAACATGTTATGGTTAGTAGACAAGTGAAATATGAGTTAGTAGAAAGCTTACATAAGCTTGATCAGTAAGATAAACACGATAAATAAGTAATTAATGAAACGAACAAGTACGTGCAAGATGAACGAAACATAGTAATAGACATGTTTTTTATATATGCATTGTTCAAGTTGATTTTAAAGTGGGTTTTCCTACTTTTCAAGTTATGTTTTAAAACTGGTTTTCTAAATGTTCCTAGTTATGTTTTCAACAGCCAGAAAACTTGATGAAGTAGATTTATGCAAGGTCTCCCGACATCTGACAAACATGAATATCTATTTTGATCTTGTGCACGAGCTCACTCTTTTATTTGCAATGAGAGGAAATGAAGGTTAATGCATGATGAGTTGGACGATGAGCTTGGAAAGTCAGCCTAGGAATGGAGCTACGGAGTTTTATTTATGATTCTCATTCGACTGCAGTTGTAATTGGTTGAGTTAGTTAATAGAATAACTTAAATTTCGGCTTCCAGTCTCTTGATTGTTTACTTTTTTCCACACTTTCCGATATGATATGATGCTTACGTAAGATTTAAGATTTTCTAAAATGTCACGTGATTTAATGACGGAGGTCGGGTTAAGCCCCCGCCACATGTCATCCTATAAATAGCAAAACAATAAATAAGGAGAGAGAAGGAAAACATTTAGGGGCTAGGAGCCCTAGCTAATATCAAGTACTCAATTATAAAGACCTTTACCCCTGGAGGAGGTCTACCTAGTCTGTCAAGCACCATTTATAGCCCACCGCAGTCGTCGGTCGAGCACCCGTAGAGCCAGAGAGCAAATAGCAGCTCGTGCCAGGCATAGTTTGAAGCTCTCCGCAGTCGGATAGAGTTGATCACCGCCTTATCCCACGTGGGTAACATATATGATAAATATGGAAATAATCCCGATGATCACAACTTTAATTCTCATCATTTAAACATGCTTGATTATCTCCTAGAATCACGGAGATTAACTCGGATTTACCTATAATCGGTTACAAACAAGAGTCCTTAAAGGACAAGATACAATCATAACCTAGGCACAAGAGTTCCATATATATACAATCTTTAAGCTCACAAGAATGTGACTTAAACTCTACATCCGTGTGAACTAATTCAAGACTCACCAGGTGTGATGGACAAATTGAGAAGTGTATTCAATTCTCGTGCTTCAAGGGGGTGGAGTCTATCGAGCTTCACAGGTGGTGACTATCACAGGTGATAGTCTCACCGAGTACTTGAATACAAAGCAGGTCCCACATCCGCAAATTCTGCATATGTGACAAATATACAAAGGTCATTAAAAGGAGGACACGGTAGGGGTATTTATGGTGCATCGATAAAAGATTCCTTGCGGCTAGGGTTTAGTGGATTTGTGCCTATAAATACAGCTTGTTGTCTCATTATCCGAGTGTGTTGAAATCAGAAAATTCAAAGGCATAATAAAATATCTCTTTTCTCGCCTGTGGTTTTTACCTCTCCCACCGAGGGGTTTTCCACGCTAAACTGTGTTCTTCTTGTTTCGCTTTCCTTTGATTGTTTATGTTTGATTGCTTCGCTTCGCTTTCTTGCATCCGGTTATCTCCATCCGCTTTATAACAAGTGGTATCGAGAGAGGTTCTGAGAAAACAATCAGACGATCGCCTTCATCTTCACCAAGACCTTCAAAGAAGGTGCTAGGATCTGTGATAAAGTTGTGATCTTTAGCAAGAAAAGATGTCACAGAAAACGTAAAAATCGATAAATTTACAGAAGGAACAGCTTTGGTCTGTGGGCAAATCAAGATGCGCAATCGTTGAAACAAAGCAGGTTTGTGGAATCCTTTATCCGACAAACCAAATACAAGTGCAAAGCAGATTATGCCACCTGGAAGAGAAAGCACATTCAACCATCATGTTGTGCTTATCTCGATGATGTTATCACTAAGGTTGCCGAGGAAGACACCGCAGCCCAAGTTGTGGAAGAAGCTTGAAAGCCTCAGATATGACCAAGTCACCGACCAACAAGTTGTTGTTGAAACAGAGGTTGTTCAATTTGAAGATGCATGAAGGAAGTCCACCGAGGAACATCTCGACCAAATTAAACACAATATTGCTTGATTTAAGGAATATTGATGTTAAAATTGAAGATGAAGATGCAGCCCTAATCCCGCTGGTGTCATTACCGCATCATATGAAAACTTTGTGCGCTTTTCATAGTTGGAAAGGATACAAGAGCTTTATAGGATGTGAGGTCCGCTTTACATTCCAGGGAGCTTAGACACAAGGTCACTGAACAGATAATCAAAGTCTGGCTGGGCTAGTAGCTAGCAAAGAATAGTGGAAAAGGATATGGATGTAAGAAGAAAAAGAAGTCGTGTCCAAAGGTCCTAAGTCTACTGATGTCCAGTAATATCAGAAGGAGCAGTGACATTGGAAGTCCAATTGTCCAAGGAAGAAGAAACAAAGAGGAAGGCACTCGCACAAAGAACCTTGGCTACCGAGCAATCTGACGAGGATCTGCTTCTAGTTGCAGGGATTACACACCACAACAATGTGTGGATACTTGATTCTCGGAGCATCCTACCATATTTGTCCAAACAGAGAGGGTTTTCACTTATGAGCAGATAGATGGTGGTCAAATCTATATGGCCAACAAAGAAGGTCTCAGAAAGTTGTGGAACTGCTCAAGAAAGTTAAGGATGAGGATGGCAAATTTTGTACAATCAAGGATGTAAGACATGTTCCACAGATGACCAAGAATTTGGTATCTCTCGCCACTGACAACAAGGGGTTCAATTTCAAGGGTGAAGGTGGACACCGAATGTCTTCAAAGATTCAGCTTGTAGTCCTCAAAGGCATCAAGAGGGGAACCTTGTATATATTACAAGGATCTCATCAGATCTGCACTCTGCTGCTGCATCCTCGCAGCTTCACCGGGCTCAAGAGACTTCACTGGGCACACGAGACTAGGTCACATGGGTGAAAGGGGTATGCATTCTTTCTTCAAAGAGGTTTTCTTGGGGATATAAGGTCAAGAACTGACTTTTGTGAACATTGTGTGTTTGGGAAGTTGCATGAAGTAAATTCTCAAAGTGAGGTTGCACAATACAAAGGCAACACTTGATTATATCCATTCAGATCATTGGGTCCATCAAGAGTTGAGTCATTGGGTGGTCACAGATATTTTGTGTCATTCATAGATGACTATTCAAGGATGACTTGGGTGGTGATGATGAAGAACAAAAGTGATGCATTCAAGAATTTCAAGCAAAGCAAGGCCCTAGTGGAGAATCAGCTAGGCAAGAAAATCAAGAAGCTTCGCATGTATAATGGTCTGAATTTCACTGGACGGATTTTGATTCATTTTGTGCAAATTGAGGGTATTGCCGACATCATAATCGTAAGGAATACACCTCAAAGCAGAATGGTGTGGTGAAAGGATGAATCAAACTCTACCCGGAGAGGGCAAGATGTATGCTTTCTCAAGTCGGGTTTATCAAGGAGATTTTGGGCGTAGGTCATTAAGACACTTTTGCTACTTAATCAACAGGAGCCCTCACACAGAATCAATCTCAAGACACCATTTGAGATGTGGTCGCAAGCCTCGCCGACTACTCGCCTAAGGGTTTTGGGAGTACAAACTACTATCATGTTAGTGAAGGGAAGTTGGAGCCAAGAGCCAAGAAGGGAGTGTTTGTGGGGTATGGTGATGGAGTGAAGGGATATAGAATTTGGTCATCAAGCAGAGTCCGAGTAATCCTCAGCAGGACGCTGTGTTTGATGAAAATTCTATGTTAAACTCATCGCTGGGGAGGTCTACCGAGTCCAAAACCAAAGGTCGAACTGATAGTGTTGAGAAACAGGTGGAGCTTCAGTGGAGCTCCACTGATATGCAACAATCAAGCTGATCCAAATCAACACTATACCGATCCGATAATGAACCGTAATCTAATCTAGCCACACCACCGAGACCTCGGCAGAGCGCCATACAAACATTGATCAAACAGAGTCTACCGCCAAAGCAGCTCTAGAAGATCTAATGTTGGGATACCTCCAAGGAGATATGGATATGATGATTTGGCTGGATATGCACTCCAAGTTGTCAAGAAGTAGAGGTTGTCGAACCTACTACTTACAGGAAGCAAAGGATATGTACAAAAGCATCTCAAAGGGCATGCAAACCATGGGAGATAAAATGGAGTCATTATTGAAGAATCGACTTGGGAATTAGTCAAACACCTTTACCGACAAGGGAGTTGTGACTTGTAAATGGATTTTCAAGAAAAGGAAGGAATAACAAAGGCGTATGGGTCAAGTATAAGGCACGCTTGGTTGCAAGAGGATTCACTAAAAGGAAGGGGTTGACTTTGATGAAATTTTTTCACCAAAGGTCGACACACTTCAATCAGTGGTGTTACTAGCAATGGTGGCACATCAGATCTCGAACTTGAGCAATTAGATGTGAAAACCGCTTACATGGTGAGGTGGATATGAGATATACATGACACAAATTTCGAGGGTTTTCAAGTTCCCGGAAAGGAAAATTATGTTTGCAAGTTGAAGAAATCTTTGTATGGTTTGAAGCAAGCTCCAAGGCAAGGGTATAAAAGGTTTGATGGCTTTCATGCTTCAAAGAGGTTACAACAGAAGTCCATATGATCATTGTGTTTACTACAATCTCACAAAAGATGGATCATATATCTATCTTGTCCTCAGTATGTGGATGACATGTTGATAGTCACAAAGAAGAAAGTCCGATGTTCAAAATCAATAACCTTCTTAGTGCCGAATTTGAAATGAAGGATTTGGGTGCAAATAAGAAAATCTTGGGGATGGAGATCCTGAGAGATAGAAGTTAGAAGAAATTGTTCTTGTCTCAAAGAGGTTATGTGCGTAAGATATTGGCCAAGTTTGGCATGTCTCACAGAAAACCAATAGATACTCCTATGGCATCAAATGTTCATTTGTCTGCTTATGCTTCACAATCACCAAGAGAAGGAGTATATGTCAAAGTTCCCTACGCTAGTGCAATTGGCAAATCGATGTATGCCATGGTTTGCACTAGGCCTCGATCTCGCTCAGCAAATAAGGTTGTCGCAGGTTTATGGCTCAACCTGGAAAGGAATACTGAAAGTCATTAAAAGGATATTCAGTGCACGAGAGGTACAAATGATGTTGGTCTCATTTATGGAGGTGATATCGGTCCGTCACAAAGTTACCGTGATGCCGATTATGCAGTGATGTTGATGAGAAAATCAATGACTAGTTATGTGTTTACATTGGGAAATGCAAGGGTCACCGAAAGCTACTCTTCAGCTACAGAGAGCCTTATCAACTATCAAGGCGTAATACATGGGTCTTACCAAGCAAATGGGCTAGGGTATCCGTTGAAGGGCTAGTCGTTGATTTGGGGTTGCATCAGATCAGCCGATATATATTGTGATGATCTAAGTGCAATATGTTTAGCCAAGGATCAGTTCATCATGAGAGAACCAAGCATATTGATGTCGTATCATTTCTTGAGGAATGAGAAGAGGGTTGTGGTGAAGAAGATTGGCACAAAGGAGAATCCTGGCCGATATGTTCACTAAACCAGCTTCAAGAGAGTAAGTTCCACTTTGCCTGGACTTACCGAATATTCAAAGCTTGTAATCTGCTTCGAAACTCTACCGAGGCGATCGCTGAGTGGATGCTGTGGAGATAGTCCGCACAAGCACATCCGGCATTGATGAATGCATCCGGTACAAGTACATCCGGTTATGCAACTGCTTGACTCTAGTGAGAGTTGAAGTCAAGGTGGAGATTTGTCAAGAATGTGACTTAAACTCTACATCCGGTGGAACCAATCAAGACTCACCGTGTGATGGACAAATGGTAGTGTATTCAATTCGGCTTCAAGAGGTGGAGTCTATCGAGCTTCACAACAGGTGACTATCAAGAAGGTGATAGTCTGGCCGAGTACTTGAATACAAAGCAGGTCCCACATCCGCAAATTCTGTTATGTGACAAATGATACAAAGGTCATTAAAAGCGAGGACACGTAGTGGGTATTTATGGTGCATCGATAAAGATTCCTTGCGGCTGTGGTTTGTGGATTTGTGCCTATAAATACAGCTTGTTGTCTCATTATCCGAGTGTGTTGAAATCAGAAAATTCAAAGGCATAATAAAATATCTCTTTCTCGCCTCGTGGTTTTTTACCTCTCCCACCGAGGGGTTTTCCACGCAAATCTGTGTTCTTCTTGTTTCGCTTTCTCTTTTGATTGTTTATGTTTGATTGCTTCGCTTCGCTTTCTTGCATCCGGTTATCTCCATCCGCTTTATAACAAGAACTACGGCATAATTGATTCCCGAACAATCCCATGATACAAAGGCAACTCGAGAAGAACATTCTCGTGCTCGATCTAAATTACACAAAACTCCCCGCTTTATAGTTACATTCCGCTTTTTTGGATCTTAGATTATTGTCTCTAGAGTTTTAGGCTCGGATTTATCATAAACGGTATACAACATCGCCAACGAACGCTTTTTTCCAGATAATTAAGCACTCGGTATCCGAGACCGAGCACTATATGAATATATACTTATAGCATATATATTTTAGGAGGAAGTGTTCCTTTGTGTATTGTGGGTTGCATATATTCCACCATTCTACTTAAAATTAAATCAATCAATTTACAGAAAAAAAAAAAAAAATGGAAAGGTTAAAGTAGAAATTAATAAAACAAAATTTGTTAAGATGTATATTTACATGGAAAGATATCCACATAGCATAATAGGTGCAATAGAGGAAGTAACCGATGTCTCCCAATTAGTGTAAATATCTCATCCTTAATTTTATTAGAGGATGGGGTATATTATCAATTAATGGTAACCAAGTAAGTTAATTAACACTATATATATAAACACCTCTATTAAGGCATCCATGCATCATTGCATAGCTCTACACTTTTACCAAATTAAACAATTATACAGCCACTTTTCATTTTCACAGAGCCAAACAACAAAATATAAAATAAAAATGTCCTCGAAATTTCAGCCAATTTCAATCTTATTGCTCATGGTGGCCGTCTATTGCACAAGGTTTGCGCGGCTGAGGAAGGTGGTCCGACGACCAGTGGTGGGCTGGCATCCGTGAACCCAAATGACCGCAACGTGATCAAAGTTGCCAAGTTTGCGATCGATCAACACAATCATGATGCAAAAACCAGCTTGAAGTTTCATAAAATAGTGAAAGGTGCAGCTCTTAAAGAAGCTTCTGACTCACAGTATGCATTTATTCTTGAGGCATCAACTGACGACGTCAAAGGTCTTCTTCATCGTTACAATGCTATCCTTCTTCAGAAATCCCGAAAACCTAATTCTCTTAAGCTTATTGCTTTTCATTAATTAATTTTATTAAACGGATCACGTAGCCTATACATGTTTCTGATCATTTTGTACCACCATCTGAAAAAGCTCATGATGCACGTGTGAGAACTGAAAAGATTGAAATTAATGCGCGCATTAATTCTTCTTAGGTTGCATGTTCTCTCTCTTTTTTCAAAGTTATCCAATGACCCTAGAAATCTAGGGTTTTAGCAAAAACGATAGCAATCCAGCCCCTTTCTTTAATTAAAATGAGCAGATCGATAATCCGCGCGATAATGGTTCTTACAAAAAGATGACTTGATTACTTATATGGTATCAACCCTAATCCACATAGGATCCAACCTCCACCTCATCATACACATAGGATAAAGTAAAACATTACATAAAATGATATTAAAATAGATAATGCGCTGCTGATAGACTTGGGCTTTAAGTTGGGCCGGGTCTCTGCTGGATTGAGTAACAGGCTAAACATAGGGTCCACTAGCAGAAGACTCAGTCAAAGTAGTTCCCACGTCATCCAACCTAGCAATTTAGAAAATTATTTACTTTTCATTAATTTGTGTGAAGTTCAGCATATATATATAGGAGGGTGATCACCGATGGTGTCCACCGATCACATCCCCGAACATTTTTTGGCTATGCATCTATAATTCAGAAACAAAAACTAAAAAAAATCATAAAAGTTTTGGAACATGTACAATTTGCAACTTTCTCGGAGATATGAGTACGGAATTTCTGTGCTTTAATCATTTTCCACATATATATATATATATATATATATATATATATATATGCTGGGAGGTACGTAATAGTATAAATAGTCTCCTATATTTGTTCAAAAGTTATGACTAGACCATGATCTTTTATTATGTAAAGAAAGTTGCAAAAATAATAAGGGTTTATTGTTGAAAAAGGATAATTTGAACATAAAAATACGTAAAGGATAGTGAAAATTTTTTTCTAAAAATGACATATCATTATTTCACTTGTGATAGTGAATTTGAGGTCGCCCACTTAAACAAACAAGATTTGAGGTTATGAATGTTGGATTTGTCTTATCATCCAATTTATATTTCCACCGTCCCGATTTCTATTTTCCTTCTTTTTTTGTCATTTTAAACCACTCCCAAATAATAAATGCAATTTCATTCTTTTGTTACAATAAGTCGCACTATGTTTTTAGACTAATGCTAAGAGAAGATCTCCATTAAATTAATTGCATGTTTAATCACTACAAAAAAAGCAGCTTTTGCGACGGAGTTTTTGCGACGACCTTATTTCCGCCGCAAATTTACGCTTATGACGGATGTTTTAATGTTTGCGACGGGACACTTGGCGGGACCGATTTTTCCACTTGGCGGGCAATTTTGCGACGGACTTTTTATTATTTTGCGACGGACTATTCAATAAAATTTTATAAAATTATTTTATTATTCAATTTAGATAAAATTTATGACGAAATTAAATTCCGTCGCAAAATGCCTTTTTGCGACGGCATTTTTTATTATTTTGCGACGGGATATTTAATACATTTTTATTAATTATTTTATTATTCTCGAATTTACATGTTTGCGACGAATTAGGTTTATTTTGCGACGGACATTAAATTCCGTCGCAAAACGGCGGATATCACGTGATAATCCCTTTTCTTCCTCATTTCTCTTCTTCTCTCCCTCTTCTCTCCCGCCCCTTACGAACTCGCTTCCGGCGCCACCTCCTTCCACCACCGCCGCAGCCCACTCACAAGGTAACCTCTTCCTCCTCCCACCCTCTCTCCCTGCACTCCGATTCCAATGCATAATGAATTATATATATGTGGTAAATTTCACCGATTTAGAGATCGTGCCTTGTTTAGAGAACCAGGGTCTAAGAAATGGCGAGACCCTTTGTGGTCAGCCCTGAATCCTTTTGCATTTTTTATTTGATGATTTGCATTTTTTTCTTCTCGCTTTATGAGAAGGGTATTTGTCCATTTACAAGTCATGTGTTTTAGAGGCACGGTATGATATGAAATCGCTAGTTATGTATATTGGAACAACATAAAATTAACAGCTTTATTATATTATTGGACCTGATTTTTAAAGCAATATGGATTGTGACCATGTTGGTTTTTGGGTTACTAGTTAATAATCTATTCGATCTAACCTAACCGGATGTTTTGCTCTTAATCATAACCCTTGTAAAATTTAAGTCATTGAACACTAAATAAATGCAATTGGAGGAGATTTTAATTTTGCGCTTTGGTAGTGATTATCAGATTACATCTGCCTTTCCATCTATTTATCCATTCGTAAAGAAGAAGAAGAATGTTGGTTGTGGTGATGCTATGTGATGTTTGCTCGGTTGGTGCTTGGTGATGGGTGGTTTGGGGTTTTGATTGTTTTGTGTTAGATTTTGGATGAAAGTTCATTTTTTTGATGAAATTTTGACCTATGTTTATCTCACTTTCTTACTATCAAAACTGATGGGTATGAATGATTCCACCACCTCAACAGTAAGAGACAACCCACTGCGGCCACCCTCCGGCACGACAAGAGAGATCGCAAGAGGGGCGGCCACTGTGTCTCACCTCGCCGCGACCAAGGCATTTGCGGTCCCAGGCAAGTGCA
The DNA here is from genome assembly GCA_026214975.1 of Gentiana macrophylla. Lineage (NCBI taxonomy): Eukaryota > Viridiplantae > Streptophyta > Magnoliopsida > Gentianales > Gentianaceae > Gentiana > Gentiana macrophylla. The sequence continues at coordinate 145,115,332 of CM047806.1, forward strand.
ACAGATCCTGTGAATCTCATCCAGGCAAGTCAAGAAGGGTCGCCAGGGGCGAGGCCAGAGAGGGCTTGCTCTCGCGCACTCGCAGAGATGGCCGCCGATTGATCCGATCTTTTCCCACACTTGTAGCTTAGATATTTCGTCTTGCTTAGTATCTAAGTAAGACCTAGCTATTAGTAAAATATCTAATAGATTACTTATTCCCTAAGTTATCCACCTCTATAAAAGGGGTGGTCATTGTAAACTAAAGGAGAGATGAGATATATGGAATACACACTATACTTGCAATCAAAAGCTCTGCTCCACTCTCATTCCTCCGAGCCACCACCCGCCGGAATAACACCACACCAAAAATACAGCCAGATATCCACCGTCCATACACCGCAAGGACACCCGTGACGATTTAAACATATTCTTAGCATCTTTTTTCAGATTTTCTCTCTTCTTCTTTTTTTTTTTTTTTTTTTTTTTTTTTTTTTTAAGATTAAGAACTAAAAGCGTGAGTGTGTGTAGAAAATCAAACTTACAGTGCATTGCTTCATCAAGATTGATCGAGTACTACTCTTTCGATCGAAAATTACAAGTCCGGTTTCCTTAAACTTGTAATAATTCCTGAGATCTTATGATTCAACTTTTCCTCTTTCATTTTACCTTGTGCCTTCATTCCCAAAGAATAGGACATTTCGTGATAATACCCTAGCCGACTACTATCATCGTGCAATCGGGAGCTTATTTACCTCATAGTGATATAGGACATTTCGTGATAATACCCTACTCACTCCAATCATTGGTAGCTACAACCGATTTGTTCTTTTTATTTTTAAGTTGTTAATCACAGATAAGGAAGATACCTGATATTTGATTAATTCTGTGTAAATATGGTGCTTCGTTCTTAATTTTTTTATAGAATATTAATATATCCGAACTTATTACCAAAATCGGCTATGTTGCAAGTGTCATGAGGTAAGATCGAATATACTACTACTTATCTAATTTTTCCAATCTCAGCATATACCAAAATTTAGCTTTTATGTCACCATCTCTTTTATAAGTACGTATAAACTTGCAGGTATTTCAAGGAAATGTAGACCAAAATAGCTAATGCTCGGTTATTTAATCACAATTGACAATTTCGAGTGAGGTCCTTGATCACTCTAATCAAGGCGGAGTAGGTTATTTGGCTATAGTTATATTTTTGTGGTGCCAAAAATCAATAAACTTAATCCAATTCCAAATTCATAATTCGTATTGAAAATGATTCTAAAAATTTTACTTATAAATATCAATCATACTTATATAATTTTATAAAAACAATATCTAATATTAATTACTTAATTATATAAACTTAAAATCTTATTAAAATCTAAATTAGACATATAATATAATTATTTTTTTTTTTTTTTTTTTTTTCTTTTTTTTCGAAAATTTTAATGAATTTTCTAACCTAACTCTACTCCCCACTTACGAAGTGGCATCGTCCCGATGTTCAATAAGTAATAAAGAAGTAGGTTCGAAAATAAAATTAAAATTATCTATCAACGTTATTTTTCCGATTTTATTTTAGCGTATACTAATTATATCATTAAATAAAAACAAACAACTTAAAAAACTAAGACATATATATTAAACAAGATACATTATTACAAACTTAACTAAAGAACTTCAAACTTAACTTAATTTAACTTATTAAAACTTAAATATTACTAACAAACCACTAACAACTCTCTAGATGGTAGACGAACAACCCGGTGTATCAACCGGTAGCAATCCAAACCGACTATCTCTAGACGGAAAAATTTCATCCGTCTCCAGTTCTTCTACTCCATGCAGAAGAATACACAAACGTGATATCAACCAAGAATTAGGCATAGGTTTCCCCCTACTACCTCTCGTGATCCCAAACTCCAACACCGCCCTTTGAATCAATATACCCCAATCAACAAATACACCGAATGCCAATGCAAAAGTAGAAGCATTTCATTCTCAAAACTTCCAAAATCCCAAAGTGGATAAACTCGAAATTTAAAAATGCTTCCATGCCTTTAGATGTGGAAGTAAAGCTCGTGTTGACATGTCGTGATTTGTATCAAAAAGCGGAACAGACATTGGAAAGACTCGTGTACTTTATTCAAATGATTAGAGGATTTTGTAGTCCCCATTGCATTTCAAAATATGGCATAAACCGGTGGAATTTCAAAAATTTGGTTGATGATAGATGAAGAGAAGGAACAGCCACTCCTCTTACTGAACAATGCGGTAGACTTATCATAGATGTCGTCATTAGCGCAGAATAAAATTCTCGCACTATCGAGACATTTACCCTTCCTCTCGTGTGTATCGACAAATTTTTTCCAACCGAAACTCCTAATGAGAGTTTTACCCCACCGATCAATTTTATCAAAATTCAAACCTTTCTCCAATAGATTTGGAGAATTAGCAAAACGAGGGTGTAAATTTATACTCTCATTAGAAGCTTGCGATTCCGGATGATCCGGTGTATTAGGCTCGTAAGAATTCACAGACGGTGAGGAGTGGTTCGACATTTTTAAAACTTGATAAAAAATAAAATTACAGTTGGAGATAGATAGACAGTGAAAGAAATGGTATCCTTTCCTCATTCCCTGGCCTCCTTTATATAGATAGAAAGTAATACATACGTGGATGAACGAGACAGACTCAAAAAATGAGTCATGCTGTTTCCCTTCACGGATCGGGCCGAGTATAGGCCGGACCGGTCCGGCCTCATCCTCGCTTTTCTTGAGGGACGAGGTGAAAGTCAATTTGAACTTTGGTTATTTTTACTTCACGTGCCTATTACCAACTCTTTCCTCAAGATACATTGTAAAAGTTAATTTAACTTGATACTGAACGGATAAAACGACACATTATATTTTTGTAAAATGACGTAGTAATTATACGAAAATTATTTTTGGGTTTTTTTTTTTTTTTTTTTTTTATATATAGTTTTTATAGTTTTTATAAAAACTAAACCGATTTAAAATGCAAACCAAATTTTTATAAAATCGATTGTAACATCAAACTAAACGAAAATTGAAAACAAACCAATAGTTAAATGACAAAAGTCGAATGCAATAAAATGTGTAGTAAACATGTTTAATCAATCATTAAAATTCAATCTTCATCATAATCTTCCTCCGGATCAACTTGAAAACTCGAACTCGGAAACGACTGAGAAGCTGATGGATGAGCTGAAGTCGTGGTCCTGATCGAACTATCAAGACCCATCGAACTCATGCCAGACGTGACATGTGCAAACTCGCGAATCTTCCCCAACTCGACATCGCCGGGTCTCTCGAACACTGTCGAAAATACACCGTCCCACTAGATTGGCTTCCAAAAGGATATGACGATGGATGAAAGCTCGATCATGTGGAATAGGTGTTTCCCACTGTGGTAAGGTATATGGATCAGACTGACAAGGTGGATAGGCAGGATCATCAAAAGTAGGATTACGAAGCAACTGCTCGTTCCTTCTTAAACCTCTACGAATATCATCACACCACTGCCTAGTACTCTCAGCGAATAAAGCCACATTGGCTTGACCACGCGCAACATCATCACTCACTAAAGATTGAAACATGTCATATGTGATAGTGTTGGAGAAAGGAGTTTGTTGAGGCCGACTAGAAAAAGATGGAAAAGAAGAAGATGTAAAACTGGTGTGAGCCGGCCGAGTTTGACGCCTCTAAGCAAAGAGCTAATACTACCATCCGGAAGACTAGTCAAACTAGGTCCAATCGATTTCCATCACCAGAGATAACTTGTCATTAGGCAGAATGGTACTCCCAACCTACGACATAAATCGAGATAAAACAAGGGAAGTAAAGATGACTCCTGTCCGGCGATGACAATACTTTCAAAAATCCTTTTAAACATGACCTTTCCAACATCCACCCTAACATCGCTTACCATAGCCAAGCGATACATACATCTTCCTTTCCAAAAGCGGTATGTTTACTAGAAGGATAGAGATTATGGCTAATAAATCTTTTAATTGCCCTTAAACCTCTAAAAACAGCTCCCGTAATTAAACCGATTTTCAACCCACACCGCGTCGGGTCAAAAGCGATCTGGGCTCTCAGGCGATGCTGCTCAAAACTAAGCGCAGGATCATCTAAATTATAAACTACCCTGTAATCCTCCTCATCAGGAAAAACCTCAACTCCTAAAATTGCATTAATGACGGCAGGGTTAAAAGGAATATTTCTGGCTCGTAAGGGTACAGTTTCCGACTGAGTAAGCTGTTCTTCTGACATAGTAGATAAAACCGAATAAAACTCAGCTACTATAGTCGTATTAATCTCCCCTTCCCTTCTGGCTGCTAAATCTAACCACTGACGCCTTCTAAAGATATTCTTGACTTCATCACCTAAGTCATCCAAGTCTAATCCTTTTTCAACCAGAACATCACACTTACTATAAATTTTTGTATACGCTTTCTTAGCCTCAGGTGATGCGGTTCTTTCAAAACTTACAACCTTCCTCCTCGTGTGATAAAATTATCGTGCCTTACGACAGAGTTGAAATTGGAATTTTGATTTTCTCTTTTTAGAGACTCTAGTACTGACTCACCATTCTACGATATTGGTAATGCCAATCAACAACAAAAACAACAACAAAAACAAAGAAAATAATAATGTCACAACACACTCAAAAATCAAAACAGTTGAAATTAATCTAAAAATTATGAAAATACTGAAATTGACAACTAAATAAACTAGATTATACCTTATAGTGTAGAAAACGTTGAAAAGTAGGCCGGAAAAGTGCTAAAGTCACGGAATGAATGGAGCTTGTTTTTGACCCTTTTGAATTTTTCACTTTGTGTTGAAGAGAGAGATAGAATGATGAAGATATCAAGTAGTGGTGTAGTGTGAGATGAATTTTTGTGGAAGGAATTGAAAAAAAAAAAAATTTTGAGTGGTGGGGTTTGGTGTGGGGTGCGGCTGTTGGAAGAAAAAAATTAGGGAAGAAGAAGAAGAAAAGGAGTCCCTCAGATTTTTATGTTTTAGACCCCGGACCGGTCCGGATTAATGGCCGGATCGGTCCGTGCCCAAATTTTTCACTTTTTCTGGATTTTTTTTTACTTTTTATATTTTTTTGATAAAACTTATAAAAATTCTTATAAAACTTAATTAAAACCTTAAAAATAATTTTCGAAACTTACTAAAAAATTTGAAGGAAATTTTATAATTTTATAACAATTTCTAAAAATTTAATAAAATCTTTATAACACTTAATAAAAAGCTTATAAAGTTATATCAACTCTTATAAAACATCTAAATTAAAACTAAAATTTTTTATAAAACTTTTATAAAACTCCTCAAATTTCATAAAGATCCAATTTTATAAAATTTTCAGAAGTTATGCGAAAATTTTATAAAATGCAATAAAAGAAAAGACTCGAAACTTAAGGGGTTCCTAATCCTTCAATTTCTAAATCTTCCAGAGTTCTGATATAACGCTCAATCAACCTAACTCCTAAAAACGAGGCATTTGAATTATCTCTCGGAATTCCTTCGGGATTTTCGGATAACCACCTAATCGTTCCCTTCCTAACGATATTCAAGCACTCATCCTGGGATTTGGTTGTGTTTTTCCCACAGCGTCCAACATGTTCACTTTTTCCACAGATTCTACATCTCATTAGAAACTTTGCCCTTCTTTTTATCGCACTTCTTGATGTTCCATTACAAACTTCTCTCAATCTGATCTCTCTCAACAATTTCTTGTTTTGTTCAAAAACTAAAGCTTCTATAGAAAACGCGACATCTTTATCAAGGCCTAATTTCAAAAGTAAAATAAAAACTCCTATTCTATCTAAAAGACATCCAGTTCTTTTACGCCTATCCGGTAAAAGACGAAAAAGAGCTTAAACATAATTAAAATTACGTAAAAGTAGAGTAAAGATAGATAGCACCTGGTATTTGGTCGATTCCGCTCGCTTTTGCTTTTCAATTTTTCCTCTCGCTTTTTCAGCTTTGTCGGGGATCAATCAAGAGCATTATTTCTTCTTTCAGTGTGATTCCTTCTCCTCCACAAATAACTTTACTCAGGGCCATTGGCTATAAAAGTTGTATTTCCATCGCTTAGTCCAACACTCCAGCTTTGTAAACCCGTGTTACTTTAAATGGACTCCGTCCATCTTGATTTAAGCTTACCTGAAACAACTTTAAACGTGAATTGTACAAAAGCACTCGATCACCTACATGGAACTCACGCTTAAAGATTCTCTTATCATGGAAAGACTTCGTATGCCTTTGTAGATTCGAAATTTTCATAAGAATCGAGACGAAATTCTTCTAGTTCTCATCAATTGAAGCAATCTATGATCACCGACACCTTTAGGATCGAAATTTAGAAATTTAATAGCCCGTAAGGCTCGGTGTTCTAACTCAACCTGAGATGACATGACTTACCAAAGACTAGCTTATAGGAGAACAACCAATTGGTGTTTTAAAAGTCGCTCAGACGCCCATAACGCATCATCTAATTTAATTGCCCGCTTTTACGATTTGAATCAACTGCTTTTTTTCCACGATTCTTTTGATCTCTCTATTTGACACCTCTACCTCGACCACCGGTTTGCGGGATGATAGGCGTTCTAGTTTATGTGTTACACCATATTTCTCAACTAACTTAGTAAATGGTCTATTACAAAAGTGTGAACCTCTATCGCTAATGATCGCCTCGAATGCCATATCTAGTGAATATGTTCTTTTAAGGAATCGTATGACAACCTTGGTATCATTAGTGGGAAGAGCTTCAGCTTCTACCCATTTTGAAACATAATCTACCATTACAAGAATAAATCTTTTTCCAAACGATATAGGAAAAGGTCCCATGAAATCTATACCCCAAACATCAAATAACTCACATTCTAAAATAGGTTGCATAGGCATTTCATGTTTTTTAGATACATTTCCCCATTTTTGACAAGATTCACAAGATTTAACATATTTATAAGCATCTTTATATAGTGTAGGCCAATAAAAACCACATTGTAAAACTTTAAAAGCGCTTTTCCATCCTCCATGATGTCCTCCTCGCCTCACGAGCATGACAAAACGATAAAATACTTAAAATTTCATTATCGTACACATTTTCTCGATTATCCCATCCGAACATTTACGGAAAAGGTCCGGTTCTTCCCAAGAATAAAATTTTAAGTCGTAAAAGAATTTCTTTTACATTTGCCAAGTCCAATGAGACGGAATATAATCACAAAGTTAAGTAATTAATGATATCTCCAAACCAAGGTGAGATTTCCTTAGAGGGAATTCTATTTTTAATAATTGCATGGTTGAAGGAGTATCTATTCTAAATAGTTGTTCATCAGAAATGAATCTTTAATTTCATTCCCTATCTCTTCCTCGATCTCCATTCTACTTAGATGATCTCACTACTACATTTTCACTTCCTTTTTATCTTTAATTTCAATATCAAATTCTTGAAGTAGGAGAATCCATCTAAGAAGACGTGGTTTTGCATCCTTCTTACTCAAGAAATACTTCAGAGTGAATGATCTGTAGACTATTACCTTAGAACCAACAATATACGATCTAAACTTATCTAAGGCAAAAATCACAATATGCAGTTCCTTTTCTCAGTAGTTGCATAATTAAGTCGAGTGCGTTTAATGTGTGGGATGCATAGTAAATAGCTTTGAGAATTCTATTGTACCTTTGACCTAAAACAGCTCCTACAGCTAAATCACTAGCATCACACATAATTTCAAAAGGTAAATTCCAGTCTGGTGCTACCAAAACTGGTGCAGTAATCAACTTCGCTTTCAGGGTCTTAAATGCTTCCATACATTTACTATCAAAGTTAAAAGGTACTTCTTTTTCAAGTAAATGACTTAGAGGCTTTGCTATCTTTGAAAAATCTGCAATAAATCTCCTATAAAATCCTGCATGTCCAAGAAATCCTCTTAGAGTCCTCAGATTAACTGGTGGCGGTAATTTTTCAATCACCTCGACTTTAGCTTTATCAACTTCAATTCCTATTTGTAGATTCTATGACCTAAAACAATTCCTTCCGATACCATTAACTCGACATTTTTCCCGGGCTTTAGAACTAAATTGGTATCCTCACAACGTTGTAAAACTCTTTCTAAGTGCGACAAACACTTACCAAAAGAATCTCCATAAACACTAAAGTCGCCCATAAAAATTTCTAAGAATTTCTCAACCATATCGTAAAAATATAGACATCATACATCTTTGAAACGTAGCAGAGCATTACATAAACCAAACGGCATTCTTTTATACGCAAAAGTTCCATAAGGACATGTGAAAGTAGTCTTTTCCTATCTCCTCGCCGCAATGAAGATCTCAGAATAACTGAATAACCATCTAAGAAACAAGAATACTTATGACCACTTAAACGCTCCAACATTTGAACTATGAATGGAAGTGGATGATGATCTTTCTTAGTATGATCATTTAGTTTTCTAAAATCAATGCACATTCGATATCCTGTAATTTCCCTTGTTGGAATCCATTCATTCTTATCATTCTCTTTCACTGTGAAACCTCCTTTCTTTGGTACAACTTGAGTTGGACTCACCCATTCACTATCTGATATAGGAAAGATTATCCCCATTTCTAATAGCTTAATGACCTCTTTCTTAACGATTAACTGTAAATTTGGGTTGAGGCGGCGTTGCGGTTGAATACAAGGTTTAGCATCCTCTTTCAGAATTATCTTATGAACACAAATCTCAGGGCTAATACCTCGAATATCGGCAACTGTCCATCCAAAAGCTTTCTTATGCTTTCTTAACATTCTTATTAATTGATCTTCTTGCTGCTCAGTTAAAGTAGATGAAATAATAATCGGTAATAGATTATCAGTTTCTAGAAAAGCATATTTCAGATTTAAAGGTAACGGTTTCAATTCCAGATTCTTTGGCGGATCTTCTATTGACGATTTAAGAACTGGTCCTTCTAGTTCTAACTCCAAATACTTATGCCATGGTGGCTTAAAAGTAAAACTTCCTTTGTCTAGAGATAGAATTATCTCTTTCATTTCAATGTCTTCCTCATCTTCTTCATAGATATGAGAGTTAAGCATTCTTCTAACCTGCCTTTCAAAAGTTGGTAATCGATTATCATAGACGTAATGAATATCTTCTATGAAAGAACATGATTCTGGTGATGTATATGGATGGTTCATGGCTTTAAAAATATTGAAAGCAACTTCATCTTCATTGACTCTCAAAATTAACTCTCCTTTATGAACATCGATTAAAGTTCTTCCTGTAGCTAGAAATGGACGACCTAGAATAAGAGGCGCTGAATATCCTTCTTCCATTTCCATAACTACAAAATCTACTGGAAAATAGAATTTGTCTACTTTAACCAGTACATCCTTAATCATTCCTTTAGGGTACTTAATCGATCTATCTGCCATTTGCAGAGTCATTTCAGTCTTAGTAAGCTTTCCTATGCCTAGCTTTTTATAATCCTCATAAGACATGAGATTTATACTAGCTCCAAGATCACATAAGACTTTCTTAAAAAGAAATCCTCCAATTTCACACGGAATTGTAAAACTACCAGGATCTTTCAGTTTAGGTGGTAACTTATGCTTTGAACTGCGTAACATTCTTCATTTAGGCATATATTCTCATATTCCTCTAATTTTTTCTTATTTGATAGTATCTCTTTCGAAACTTTCCATAGGCGGTATATTAATCGAGCTTCAATAATGTGGATATTAACATGAAGATGACGAAAAGTATCAAGGAAACGAGCATACTTCTTATCGCTTTTGCCTTTTGATTTGATCTTTAGGAGGGTAGGGTAAAGATTCTAAATCTATAACCTTTGGCTCCTTAGTCAATTTCTCTTTTCCTTTTCCTTAAACCTTTGAGTATTACTTAGTCGCCATGTTTCGTGTTCTTGAATTTTTCCTTTAAATTGTTCCCCTGAATCAATCTCTACTTCGATTTTTTCGGTTCTTCCTGCTTTCTCATTTATTCTAACATGTTCCTTGAATAAATTCCTTAAATCTTTATCCATAGGGTCTTTCAAAATCCTAGGATTTTTACCCAATTTTCACCTTCATTTTCGTGTTCCAAACTTCTATTCCTTTTCAAGAAATTATCTATAATTTCTTCTTCCTCGCCGATGAATTCATCTTTATCTTCATCATTCTTTCCATCTAAATCATTTTCTACTTCATTATTCCCAAAGTTTTTTACTCCATTGCTTCCACTAAGCTTCCTACTTCTCGTAACCACAACATTTACCTCTCTTGGGTTTCACGTCGGTGTTGCTTGGTAATCCTCCTGGGGTCTCTTCATGTTACGCTCACCTTCCCTACTCAAATGATCTTCCATATTCCTCAATGAGGCTTCTATTGTTCTCATTACGGTATCATGTCCACTCATAGATGTTTTTATTGTACTCATATCCTTAGTGACTGTACCAATAGAAGTCATCATTGTTTCCATATTCTTAGCTTGAGTAGATACTACACCCATCATATTTTCCATTAGTTTTTCCCATTTTTCAACTCCTTCGCAGGTTGAGTTGAACTCGAGTTACTTGGTATACTTTGAGTGGTATCTTCGAGGATAGGATCTTGGTAATGATTGTAAATTCGATTAGATGTATTTTCTTGATAAACTTGGTTATTATTCCTATATGGGACTTGGATATGGCGGTTGTCCTGGCTTACTAGGGTTTTCGGACCATCGATAAGTAGGATGATCTCTTCTAATAGCATTAAACGAGTTTGAGTATGCATTGTTCAAATTCCTATCTTGTGAAGAAAACTCACCTCCTCTCTTGAATATCCTGTTGATTCTTCACTCCCTAATGCCACATTATCATGACTTGAGTATTCATTTGGTGTACTATTTTCCGAATTTTGGTTCTTATTCATCGCTGTAAACCATCAAATTTCCTACTCAAATTCTCCAAGTGTGCTAGAACTTCCGTATTAGACGTATATTCTCCTGCAAAGCTACTTTTCCGGTGCTAGAACCGGTTTCCCACATTCTCGTTATTTTTGGAAATCTTTTCTATAGCATCGTAAACTGCTTGAGCTTCACTCATCATTAACGAACCACCACATGCATGATCTACATCCGCACGTGAGTCTTTTCTCAATTCTACTTACGTGAAGAGTTGAATTTGCATATCTAAGGAATAACCATGATCGGACACGCTCTTAACAATTTTTAAATCTTTCCCACGCATTCCCAAGCGTTTCTTCGATCCTTGTCTAAAGTTAGCAACCTCGACTTTTAATTCCAAATTTCAGTCCAGAGTGAAATATTGTTTGAAATTCGCTTTGAATCTCCTCCCAACTAGTAAGTGAATGATGTGGAAGAGACATAAACCAATCTCGGCTCGTCCTTTTAAAGAAAAAGGAAACATAGTCATCCTTGTCAATTCCTTGTGAGCACTTTGACTTTTGGTCAGATGTATTGCACGCTTCTTCAAAAGATAGAGATGATGATGTGGATCTTCATCATCCTCTCCTAGGAATTGGGCTCTTGCGTCAATTAAACCAAAAGATGAGACTTAATTTCAAATTATTCGCTCCCTCATTAGGTAAAAGTATGGGATTATTAGTCCGGTTTCTTCTTTTGTTTGATCACATATAGGTCTCGGGTTTGGTGGATTATTACGATTATTCTGGTTCCGATTTTGATTATTTCTATTATTATTATTATTAGGGTTAACAGGGTTTTGTCCATGCCCTAGAGCATGTTCTAGCCCTTGTTCAGGTGTTTCATCACTGATTTCAGCCATTCTCGTATTTCTGTTTGAAGATGATTCTTGGTCAGGATTTTCACGACTAGTATGACCGCATTTACTCTCTATTCTTAATCGCCTTTCGTAAGTGTTTATGTCAGGGCTTATAAGGAACGAGAGGGCCTTACCACTTCGGTCATCAACTAACGAAAATAGAAAATAACACGAAATTGATAGTAGTAAAATTGGTAATTTTCCTAAAAGGTAACAACCAACTAAAAATAAAATAGAAATGAGATAAGAAAAGTGTTGACTTATTCTCTAGAATTTTAAGCTAATACAAGTAGTAACCATAGACACATAAAAGAAATTAGCGACGTTCCCGGCAACGGCGCCGTAAAAGTCGACGGACCTTTTCTAGGCTATACAGATCCTAACCGGCAAGTGTACCGGTCAAATCATAGTGCTAGTATGATGAGTCAGTGTCGAATCCTCGTGGAACTTGGTAATTTCTTTTACGTGTGGTTAAACACCAAAGAGTCATTATTAACTCGATCTAAATCGCAATTTTATCACACGATCACTACTATTCTAGTCAACATAAAATAAATACGTAATTTAAAAGTTATTCTAATATAATATATATAGATATATAAATATATATAGATGTACATAAATTGCAAAGTATATATATAGATATAAATATATAGGTACCAATATATTAGACAAATAATTTTAGAGAACTGGCCAAAACTTATATAATTGGTTTATACGATCTTTTCGATTAATTGAAATGTGTTCGATCTCTCCTTTTATTTTAGGTCCAATTGAGTAAGTGAAACGGTGCACTCCTGAGGTAAACAATTCCTCCTCACACGAAGCGTATGAAATTGTCATATGTCCATTGTCATCACCCAAGGTCCACAATCAATTACGGTAAACGAATTAATCTCGAACAGTCCCGAGTACAAATCTACCTTTAGATAAAAGGAGTCATTCCGTTCAGTCAAGCGGTCAATTTTATTTTAAAGGCTCCGGTTGTCAAAGCCGGACGATTTAACTTTCCGGTTTAAGTTTTAATTAAACTGATGATTTAACATTATTACGATCTCGAGTACAAATTATAATAAAATTCATTTCTCCCAAAACAAATTTACCCCCGGTTAGGAAATCGGATTCCGTTATCACGTTGTTCACACGGCCAATTTTACCCTCCGGTTTTTCTATCTTTTATTTCATATCCTGACTACGAGGCGTCAATTCATAATTAGATTATGAATTCTCGATCTATTAAATATGTTAATACGAATACGATCAAAATAGAAAAAGATTCAATTAACTCAATTTTAGTCATTTTAACTTAACAACATTTCTTTAACGAAAAGATCGAAATAAAACCGATTACATAGTTTTGGCCAGTATTATATTTAGCCTAAAAACATTATAAAAAATATAAAAACAAACATAAATACTTAAGAAAAGTTACCCGAATACGGCAGTTGATTCAGAAATCGTATCTTCCGGACATTACAACTTCTTTAGCAAAACCGACTTCCGAGATTTTCTCGAGCATTACAACGATACTAAAACTACATTATTACGGCGTAAGGCCTTATTTACAACTACTACTAAAAAAAGAAAAGAGAAGGAGATATATATATATATAGATAGACTGTTATATATATATTTTGGTACCTCTCGAATGCTTTCTGATGCTGCTCCTTATATAGACAAATTGGTAAAGGCCGGACCGGTCCGGTATTAGGCCGGCTCGGTCCGGACTAATGATGATCCCCACTTCCATGATTAACTCAGCATGTGCAGTGAAGATATTTATATATATATAATTATATATAACTTGTAAAATTCATATCTCGAGTTCTGGACCTCCAAAAATCGCAAACGAAATGCCAAAATTAAGATCTCGAGAAACTCTACAACTTTCATGAAGGACTCTTCTCCAGATAACGCTTTCTTGATAACCTCGTGTTCCTCCGAAGCTTTTACGGGATTTTTCTTAATCCAAATCGATTAGCCACTTGATCACTGTTTAAGTTGTAGACCTCCAATCTTCATAATTTAAATTGCATTGAAAAACTCTTGGAAAAATCTACAACTTTCGTGAAGAACACTTTTTCTGAAAATATCATTTTGATGAGCCATTCGTTTGTCGAAGATATTTCTCTATTATTACTTATCCAGATTGGTTGGCCACTTATCCACTTAAGCTATTCAATTGACCATTTAAACTTGTGGCACTCTCTAAATCATTCCGAGATATGATTAAACTTCAATATGTCGATTCTCGTGGTCTTGGTTTATAAATCGCAATAAAATACCACAAATACCCACGTAAATCTGACACGACACTCCGATTTACTAAAATCGGTACAAAATTACAACTTTTTATTATTATTACTAACTTTTACTACTAACTATTCTAATTAACATTTTATATCATTTATACCATAATTTCATATATTTTATATAGAATTCGTTGATAAAACATAATAATATAACGTATTTTTAATCATATAAAAATAATACATCAGCCTTCCTGAGGGAGGATTACTCCCCCGACAAGACAAGGACGCACCGGACGCCCGCCTAATTATCCGTGAAAAGAGAGCTCGCCGGAGGAGTCCGAGGATCGCGGGAGTCGAACGCAGCGAGAGGGCTAATACACAGCGCGTTATTACGACCCGGCCACCCACCGGCGTAATGAGATGGAGATAATGAAAATGAGCTCGCCGATTTGAAAAAGTCAAGGCCACCGAGAGAACCGCCCCAATCTCGAGAATCGACGTGCTCGCCAAGAGAATTACAGAAACATTGCCTACCGGTCGCGAAAAGGTTAGCTATCCCAGCTATAATTACTACAACGGAAATTCTTGCCCAAACGACTGGCTCACCGCTTTCCAAGGTCGCATCACCCTGGCGACACAAAATAAGTCTGCCTGGTGCATCGCCTTAGTCGGAAGCATGCAGGATAGGGCCGCATCTTGGATACGTGGACTCCCCCGCGGCTCAGTAAAAGGTTGGGAGGATCTCTCCGAGAAATTCGTCAGAGAGTTTGAATCGGCGAGTAGACCAAAGAAAACTATAGAGGACCTATATGAAATTCGCATGGGAGGACATGAGTCCGGAAAAGAATATTATGAACGTTTCATCAGAATATACGATCAGACAAGGAACATTCCGGATGATGCAGTTGTCACATGTTTCCTCACAGGGATCGCCAAGGGACCAATGAAAACTGAATTCAACCTACGACCCCCTAAAGCGGGTCTCAGAGAAATGTTGGAAAGGGCTCGAATGATGGGAGTCAGTGAAGCGCCGTCCTGGGGCAGGGCAAAGACAAAAGCAGAGCAGCCTTCACAAAAAGAGGAGCGCACTGAGGAGAAAAAGAAGGAAAAAGGGCGAGAGGCTAATCACGAGCGCGAGGTAAAAAAGCCTTATAAATTCAGCGAGGACAATTTTACCCCGCTCAACACCAAAGCGTCTCAAATATTGTTCGAAATTCGCGAGCACTTTGACAAGCCCAAACCTATGAGGGGCGATCCCGACAGCCGCGACAAGTCCAAGTACTGTGACTATCACAAGGATCATGGTCACATCACAGATGAATGTTTCACGTTAAGGCGAGAAATAGAAAGGTTAATCCGCGAGGGGCCAGCGACTAAGTATAAGCGAGATTGGAATACGGCACACTACCAAGGTCGCCCCGCGTCTATCAGAAAGAGGTCCAAGTTATCCATGGGGATATCCCCAGCAACAGTCGGCTGAAATCTCAGATACACCAGATCAATGCACGCGGCTTTGAAAAGCAGGTGGTATTGGGGGAAAACGAGAAGGGAATCATGTTCACTAAAAGCGAATTGGCCACAAGCAAGGGCCCCATGGAGGTACCCCTTGTTCTCAAAATCGGAATAAACGACAAACATGGAGTCAGCAGAGCGATGATCGACACAGTAATGGGTCGCGACGTCATCTATTTCATTTATTTTAAAACAGATCGGATTTGGAGAAGCTAAGTTGAAACCTTACCTCGGGGTGCTCGAGGGTTTTACCAACGACACCGTGCGGGTCGTGGAGGCAGTCGACCTCAACGCGTCACTTTGGGCGACTACGAGCCATGCAGAACTGAGATAATTACGTTTTTAGTTATCGATCTTCCCTCATACTACAACATTATCTTGGGGATCCCGGCCATGAAAAAATTTCAAATGGTGGCGTCCGTTCCCCACCAACGGGTCAAATTTCACGTAGGGAAAGAAGTTGGGGTCGCCATCAGCCGACCTGGAGCTTTCCTCGACTATATGACCAAAAATAGGGTCGATTCTAAGCGACCCCGACTGGATGGTTTTAACACGGCCACGGATCAGATCGCTATGATGAAAGAAATCCCGGAAAAGGCAGTAGAAGTGGAAACATTGCAAGTTCGAGACGAGCCCGACTTCACTGCCGAGGACGAGCTGATCGAGGTTATAATAAACGACAAATATCCCGATCAAAAGATAAAAATAGGATCGAGGACCACCGAGGAAGAGAGGGAAGAATTGATCGGGCTTCTAAAGGCCAACTTGAGCGCCTTTGCATGGGAAGTAACAGACATGAGGGGCGTTGGGTCAGAGGTCGCTTTGCACTATCTGAATGCCGACCCCAACTTCAGACCAATACAAAGAAAGAGCACGCCGCCTTTCTCTGGAAAAGAGATCGCAATAAAAGCGAAGTCAAAAAACTTAGCGGCGAGCATTATCAAGGAGCTCCAATATCCCACGTGGCTGGCAAACGTAGTAATGGTAAAAAAACACAACGGCAAGTGGCGGATGTGCGTCGACTTCACAGACTTGAACAAAGCTTGCCCCAAAGACCCTTATGCGCTGCCCCGAATTGACAAAATGGTCGACGGGATCGCAGGATTCGAGACACCGAAGCTACGGGCGCGTATTCCGGTTATCACCAAGTCAAAATGGCAGATGAAGACAAGGAAATGACGGCCTTCAGAGCCGCAGGTGGACTCTATTACTATGAGATGATGCCTTTCGGCCTAAAGAACGCAGGTTCGACATATCAGAGAATGGTAAACCGAGTTTTCAGCACACAAATAGGCAGGAACATGGAAGCCTATATTGATGATATGGTCGTAAAGTCAAGTCGCCAGGGTCACCTGGTGGACCTACACGAAACCTTCGCCAATGTAAGGGGCCACTCAATGAAACTAAACCCTACGAAATGTACTTTCGGGGTCCAGGCAGGAAAATTTCTGGGCTTTATGGTAAGTCAAAGGGGGATCGAGGCAAATCCCGAGAAAATCGAGGCCCTGGTCAACATGAGCGAGCCCACCAGTGTTAAAGAAGTACAGCGGCTTAACGGCAGGATCACAGCTCTGGGTAGGTTTGTCTCGAAATCTGCAGAAAGAAGTCTGCCTTTCTTCAAAATTCGAAAGTGGGCCGTACCTTCTCTTGGGCGGTGGAATGCTCCTGCATTTAAAGACCTCAAAGAATACTTGTCAAGACCGCCGTTGTTAACCAAAATTTTGAGGCTCGGGATACTGCTTTTGTATTTGGCACCTCGAGATAGGGCGTAGTCGCAAAGACTTGTAAAAGAGGAGGAAGGCTCGCAGAAGCCAGTTTTTTATGTTTCCAAAGCTCTAAGCCCCGTTGAAAGTCGTTATTTTAATATAGAAAAGTTGGCTTATTGTGTTGTTATAGCTGCCCGCAAATTAAGGGCTTACTTTTCATCGCACACCATCGTAGTCTTATCAAATGCATCGCTAAGACAGGTTCTTCACAAACCAGACCTGTCCGGTCGACTGCTCCGATGGGCCATCGAGCTTACTGAGTTCGATATCCGATATGAGCCTCGGAAGGCTATAAAGGCCCAAGCTCTCCCAGATTTCATAGCAGAAACAAGCTTCAACGAAGAGGTGAAAGAGCAGGTCCGCTCCGAATGCGACCAGGATAAAGTCACCACAGGGACGAGCCTATCGTGGCCAAGTCACCGCTGGCGGCTCTACGTCGATGGCGCCCGCTTAGTCACAAAGGGTGTGGCGCGGGAATAATCTGTTAGAGCCGGGCACCTCGGAAAAGAAATTGAGCGAGCTCGAGATTCGATTTCACCGCCTCTAATAACCAGGCAGAATACGAGGCCGTCATTGCTGGGTTGAAACTCGCCAAAGCCATGAAAGTCGAAAACATACAAGTATTTTGCGACTCACAGTTGGTGGTTAATCAAATCAATGGGTCCTTTGGCATTCATTGCGAAATTTTACAAAGGTATATTAACCTTGTCAAAAGACTCAGCAGCTTCGCATATTGTCAATTCAAAAACATCCCTCGAGAGGACAATCATAGGGCTGACTACTTATCCAAATTAACCAGCGAAGACGCGTTGTGCGATCCCAGCGTCATGGTCGAACACCTATCGGAGCCCGCCATCTCCCAAGTCGAGATCATGGACTTCCAACCCAGTAACACTTGTTGGGTCGACATCATGAAGTCTTATATTGAGTTAGGGGAGCTTCCCAAATCATCCTTGCAAAGCTAAGGCCTTAGTAAAAAGGGCCGCAAGATATATGATTATGGACGATGTGCTTTACCGTCATTCATTCTCGAAACCCCTTCTACGGTGCGTACGACCTGAGGAGGTAACGGGAATTCTAACAGAACTACATGAGGAATGTCGCGCCATCCCTCCAATCGAACACTAGCACACGAAGGTACTTCTAGCCGGATATTATTGGCGAAATTAGCGAAGACGCCAAATCTCATACCCAAGCATGTGATACTTGCCGAGGTTCGCAAATATCCCCAGGCTACCCTCGGTCGAACAAAGCATAGTGGTAGCCGCCTGGCCTTTCGACATGTGGGCGTCGACCTCATCGGACCTTTGAAAAAGTGGTCGCTCAGTTCTTGAGTACGTGGTCGTCGCGGTGGATTATTTTACTAAATGGGTCGAGGCTAAGGCCTTGGTAAAACCAATACCAGGGACATAACATACTTTTGCTCGATCAAATATGGACAAGATTTGGTGTTCCGAGAGTGATGGTTTCCGATCACGGACCTCAATTCGAGACGATTCGGCAGATTTTGTGAAGAAAACAATGTTAAACATTGGCAATCATCCGTGTGCTACCCGCAGGAAATGGGCAAGCCAAAAATGCCAACAAACAGTCCTAAGTGTGTTAAAGAAGAGCCTGGTGAGAGCGCAGCCATCGGCGGATCACCTTCCAGCGCTCTATGGGCACTCAGGGCGTCGCGAAAAATCACAATGAGGGAAACTCCTTTTGCTTTAACATATGGATCCGAGGCTATGGCGCTGTGGAAATGGCCTTACCAAGCCCTAGGGTCGTTTTTACAATGAGGTCAATAATACAAATGCGCGCGTAAACTCGAGCTTGATCTAGTAGAGGAACGGCGCGCATCCAGGCATACTGATGTCTAGTCAATTATAAACAGCGGCAAAGCGTCATCACGACAAACGTATTCGCAATCATCACTTCGCCGTCGGGATTACGTTCTACAAAAAGACAAGCCGCGGGCCACGGCTTAAAAAGGAAAGCTATCGGAAAATCGGGAGGGGCCCCTACGGATTTCGCGAGTTATCAAAAAGGGACGTACATGCTAAGTGACAAGGAGGGCATGAGTATAATAGGCCATGGCATGCAGACAATCTGAAAAAATACTATATGTAACAAGCCAATTCAAATAAAGCTGTTCTTCCAAATTGTATTTACATTCTTGTCTTTTCGTCATCAAAAAAAAAAAAAAAAAAAATGACGATGAAAAGTTTTTTCAAACATATCGATCAAGCCTGGACAAACTTCCATCAACTGCAGAATGGTTATCTTCCTCCGATCACATGTGTGGAGGTCCAAAAACGACACCACGCTTGCAAAGGGCTCCACCGGATAAGTTTTTTCAAACATATCGGTCGAGAGTATGGAAGGGAACCCTGGCGCCACTGCATAATTTGGTTATCAGCGACGCGAAAGGCATGCGGCGACCAGTACCTCGGCGATCTTGACTCACCGAGCACGCATATCTTAGTGCCTCGCGATGGATCAACACTCCCCAGTCTATATCCACTCGATGGTCGCGAATGGCGTGCAGAAGGAGCGCTTCGCTCTCACTAACGACATCAGCGTCGGCAAAGATAAGAGCGCGGGAATTTATGAACTTCTTCCACTCGCGGTCGCTGCGAGAGAGGTCGGACGCAGTCACTCCCAAAGACCAAACCCGCTGATTCTCGGGGAACAGCTCGCACATTGCAATACCTAGACGAATCTGCCTATTTTCCTCATCTGCAAGATCCCAGGCGATCTCATAATGGGAAGAGGGATTTATAGCGGGAATGTTAAAAACTTGGTTAATTCTCTCCGGAGTAAAGATAACGGGGACACCCCGAAGAGAAATACTACTCACTGACCCGCCAGAGGCTACCTCAGACAACACGGAATAAAACTCCCGTATCATGGTAACATTATCCGCTGCCCGAGGCTTAGCAATAAATTCCCACCAGCCAGAAAGCCGAACGCGCAGCATGGAGCCATCTTCTATTCGTTGTTCATTTAAGCCCCTCTCCCTCATAGTATCACGCCACTTAAAATAATCCCAGAAATAATCCTTGGCTATGGGGGAGGCAGTGGTGAAAAGGAGAAACATCCCGGATAGGGCGAGCTTTCCATATCCGAACTCGGTCGCTTTCCCTGGATGAGACATGAGTCGTGGATAAACGGTAAAGAGGATAATGAACGATTGAGGAGGAAAGAAAGCAAATTCGATGATGAGGCAAAAGGTAGAGTGAGTCCCAAAGTAACCCCTTTTATACCAGAAAAGGGACATAATCAACGGTTGGGATTAACTGGATCCTAGGGCCAGATATGCAAACTGCCCCGAAAACCAAGGCAACAGAAGCGCCAGACCATGAAGAGACCGAAATTTATGGCTACGATTACAAGCGACGCCTAGTCATTAGTGGGTCATAATCGCTTTAATGATGATCAAAGGTCGCTCTGAGAAGCTCGTTCTCTGGCAAAGCACGCTCATTAGGGCCGCTGGAACTTTGAAAAATTAACATCGCATAGCGACTATGGTTAGAATGAGGACTGCTTGACGCCGCCAAATTATTGAACAACCTCGCACGAACCAAGAGGACAAATAAGCACGAAAAATAAAATAACTTTGTCATAGCCTCGCGAAAGGCCGCGGATCGAATCGGGGCAGAAAAACTAAGTTTTATAAATTGAAAATTGCGAGAAAGTAAATTGTCAAGATATTACAACTCAAGATTCAGTCAAATCACAAATAAATAGTCAAAGTTACAAATCAAATTTTCAAGGGGCTCATAAAAATCCAAGAAATCTAGAGAACATGAGGAGTAGGCGGGTGTCTTGATAAACTCGTCGCCTTGCTCGGAGGCGGCGGCTTCTTCAACATCTCAAAGTTTACAGGATTAACGGGAGAGCAGGATCCCAAACAGGCTCGCCACGCTTAAGCTATTCGATCAGACGAGGTAACAAGCTCGCTTGCATAAGGGATTTCCGGTGAAAGACCACTAAATCGGGATGACCTTGGTGCGTGTTCACCCACCGCAAAGATATCTTCCAGAGTAATGTGCTCCGCGCGATCACCCCAGATACTGAAATGAGCTAGGTGACTAAAGCCCTGGTCAAAGCTATGCTCCATAAGGTCGAAGAAGTCATCCGAATTCTTGTAGCGGCGACGGCCCCAGACTTGGCCTCTCCGACGACCTCGGCCGTTTTCTTCGCGAGCTTCCTCAATAGCTTTCAAGAGCCTCCTTGGCGGCCGTCTCCGCCTCGGCAAGCTTACCCTCAACGTGGCGATCTCCTCCTGCGCCCCATAATCCTTTGTCAAAGATGCAACTTTCTCATTGATCTCAAAGATCCAATTTAGCGTGCTCCTCCATGATTGCTTTCATCTTCTCCATCTCTCCACCGCATGCTTAGCTTTCTTTTTTCGGCAAGAACCCTCGCCTTATCGGGCCGCTCCAGTGCGCCGTCACTTTCACCCTGCCTCGCGCCTCTCGGCGGCCTCGAGCACCCTATTCAAGCGGCGCCCGAGCCGGGAAAGCAAGGGACGGTTAGCAAAAAAAAAAAAAAAAAAAAAATGGTCTTACCGGAGAAAGCCGCAATCCCAAACTGGCCGCTCAAATCTCTCGATTTCAAAGAATCTCATCTTGAGGCGGAGAGTTGTCTTGAGCCGCAAAGCGGGCTAATATGCCCCGGCCAATCTCCACTTGAACATGACCAGGATAGCCGAGAGGGATCGGCCCAAGAGGAATCACATCAGCAATTGCTTCACCAACCCGGCGAGCTTTGGATAGGTCAAGATCCTGGGTAAAGCTCGGATCCAACCATAGGGCCTCTTTCCCAGAATAACCTCGAGGCAAAGTTTTTTGTGGCAGCGTCTCAGCGGGTGCGCTCTTCTCCACCGGAGTTTCAACCTCTTCAAGATGCGCCGGGCTGGGAGCGGACCGTTTGGGTGGGCGATCATCCTTCGCCTTCTCTGGTTGAGGTCGCTTCACGCCGTGCGACTCTTTAATAGGGGGATGAGTCTTTTTTGAGGCACCAGCCTGACCTGGGCCCGCAACAAGGGCAGAGGAAGTCGCAACAAGGGCAGAGGAAGTCGCAACAAGGGCAGAAGAGGTCGCAGCTTCCGGGTTATGTGTCTCTTCGACAATCGAGGCGTCTACAGTTCGGGGCACCATCCCTAGAGCTTTCTTCAAAGCCTCCTGTCGAGCATTGGCCGCCTTGTCTGCCTCCGCATTAAGCTTGTTTCGGTGAGCCCTGCGAGCATTTGGATCCATACCTACAAAAAGAAAGCGGTTTAGAACCCAGGAAAACAAAATGAGCATTTACAAATAAATACAAGTGGACAAAGAAAGTTACAAAGCGGCCTAAGTATAGGATCGCCCCCACATTCCGGACACTCAGAGGGGAAACATTTGTTGATATGACAACCCCCAATCCATTCCGGATCGCAGCTCTCGGCATCCATTCGTACCAAGGGCGCGGCATTCCCCCTGCCCACTAGGCCCGCCATACACACAAAAGGCTCGGCGAGATCAAGAAGTTCAACCCAAGAAACATTTCTCCGAGATGGCGCCGCCCGTCCGGCCCGAATTAACGTCATCAGCCCCTTTACGTAGCGCCGCTCACTCACAGGGGGGTCAAGGATTAAAAGCGTGGATTTGCCTCCGCGGACTGCTGCCCTAGGAAAGGGCCAACCTACCTTCGACTGACTTTCGCACTCCACGCCTCTACTTATGAAACTTATTGAGAAGCGGGAACAGAGGCGGGGAGTCTTCGCCCTCAGGGAGACTTGTCCGGGAATAGACGTCCCACAGAAGGAGTAAAATTGCCCCAGTAAAGTTAACGTCGGCTCGATCTTCAGAATCCGGCACATAACGGTGAAGGCCATCAACTGGATAATAGCCCCGACGGCAAAATCAGAGGGAAGCGCCTCCAACTCCTTGCAGATCTTCACAAAGAAAGGATCGAAAGGCGGTCTCAGACCCGCACACAAATGATGGAAGTGGAGGATAAGGGTGTCCTCGGAGCGACGCGCACTTACGTAATCCTTGTGGTCCCCGGGTTTAAATTTATCGGACTCTTTCTTATAATCGAAAAAAGAAAACCGATACACACCGGTGTCGATTCGAATATGCTATTAATGGTCTGTTGAGATCGTTGCTCTTGCACGATCGGGACCATTTCTTATCAACGCCCTTCTCATACGCCGCCATGATCGCAAACTCTCGCATAGCTTCGAGGATTGTTAGGGCGAGAGCTCTTCGGTGGGGTGTCGCCGCGCGGCCTCACCAATCGTCATGGTTTGGCTCGCAATTTTCCTTTTCTTCTCGCTTCTTTGCGAGCCTCCGGATATCCTTCCGAGGCAAATCGGCATTTTCATCCTCACTGGACCCCATTAACTCATGAATCGCGCGCCCTCGAACATAAGCTTCGTCGTGGTCGGGGCGCCGCTAGTACTGGACCGCAGCTTTGTCCTTCGGCCGGGACGGCGTCCTTTCCGGCCCTGAAAACAGTGAGACTCTTGAGCCCGCGCCTTGTCCCTTAAGGCTCACTCTACGCCGCGGATTTCTAGCCGCGGACGAAGGCCTCCAACTCAAAAGGGTCGGCATCCATTTCAACCTCGCCAATATCTGCGCGAGCACTTTCCACTTCAACCTCGTCCAGTAGATCGCCAACGGAGGCCGCAGATAATATGGGGTCATCCTCAGCATAATCGTAAATCTCTCTCTCCGCAGAATCATCGCCAGAATGATCATTCCCCGACATCCTGCAAAAACAAGGGAGGAAAAAGGTGGAGCTTTCAGACCTGGTATAATAATAAATTAACCCAGGAAGGTGATCGCACCCACTTCAATACCGCCTCCGCTTTTGCAAAGAGAGATCGCAAATAAAATTACAGAGGACAACGAGGGAGCGGGCGAAGCCCCAATTTTCCTAGGAAAGCTATAATCTCTCCCCAGGAAAAACCCCCGTTATTAATCGGAAACAAGGCAATGTTGCATCTCCGTAGCAAAAGGAATGACAAAATTGATATGTATGAAAAACAAGGCAGGGATGGATGAATAAACGAGTTAACAGAAAGGATTTCTAACCTGATTTGCTGAGAAAGATGGGAAAACCGCGTAAAAACTGGGAAATACTCAAGAGGTGGCGGAATCTTCAAAAGAACCGCCGTGAAATCCTAGAACCACCAGCAGGAACGCCGTTGAACCTTCAAAACTCTGCCAAAAAACTTGAGAATTCTAAAACAACAAACAACGGAGAAAATAAGGAACGCTAAAAGTGTGAGGAGGTTGAGGGGTGAAAACCTTATATAGGCAAGGGGGCCACAATCGAACGGTTGGGAACCCTTCATCCGACGGTTCAGATTGGGCGGCAAAGCTTATCGGTTCCGAAATTCAAGAGGCGTCCCATCAATCACGCAACCGCTTTCTAGCGAGCTGCAAAGGCGGCCGCGATTACTCGCAGCAGAATGATACTGTAGGGATCGTCGCCCCACGATTGACGGTCTCGCCCCGCAAAAAACAGACCCAGAGTTGCTTTGAGGTCGCTTGCTTTGAAAGCACGGCCCTTAGAGAACAAGTCGCATCAGACGACAAGGTCGTAGAAATAGACCCAGAGTTGCTTTGAGGTCGCTTGCTTTGAAAGCACGGCCCTTAGAGAACAAGTCGCATCGCAGGCGACAAGGTCGCGAAAATGACTCCAGAGTTGCTTTGAGGTCGCTTGCTTTGAAAGCACGGCCCGCTGAGAACAAGTCGCATCGCATTTGACAAGGTCGCAGAAACAGACTCAGAGTTGCTTTGAGGTCGCTTGCTTTGAAAGCACGGCCCTTAGAGAACAAGTCGCATCGCATTTACAAGGTCGCAGAAAACAGACCCGAGTTGCTTTGAGGTCGCTTGCTTTGAAAGCACGGCCCCCAGAGAACAAGTCGCATCGCATTTACAAGGTCGCAAAAAAGACCGAGTTGCTTTGAGGTCGCTTGCTTTGAAAGCACGGCCCTTAGAGAACAAGTCGCATCGAGGCGACAAGGTCGCAGAAAGCACTCCAGAGTTGCTTTGAGGTCGCTTGCTTTGAAAGCACGGCCCTTAGAGAACAAGTCGCATCAGACGACAAGGTCGCAAAAACAGACCCAGAGTTGCTTTGAGGTCGCTTGCTTTGAAAGCACGGCCCTTAGAGAACAAGTCGCATCAGACGACAAGGTCAGTTTGTTTGCCTTAAAGACACGACCCCAAGTGTACAAGTCGCGTCCGACGACGAGGTCATAAAAAGTGTTGATAATTACTCCATCCTTTATATCCTCAGGGAATATCACTAAAGCACGCAGTAGGGGCCATTGATGGGTATGAATGATTCCACCACCTCAACAAGAAGAGACAACCCATCGCGCCACCCTCCGGCACGACAAGAGAGATCGCAAGAGGGGCGGCCATCGTGTCTCACCTCGCCGCGACCAAGGCATTTGCGGTCCCAGGCAAGTGCAACAGATCCTGTGAATCTCATCCAGAAAGTCAAGAAGGGTCGCCAGGGGCGAGGCCGAGAGGGGCTTGCTCCTTGCGACCTCGCAGAGATGGCCGCCGATTGATCCAGATCTTTTCCCCACTTGTAGCTTAGATATTTCGTCTTGCTTAGTATCTAAGTAAGACCTAGCTATTAGTAAAATATCTAATAGATTACTTATTCCCTAAGTTATCCACCTCTATAAAAGGGGTGGTCATTGTAAACTAAAGGGAGAGATGAGATATATGGAATACACACTATACTTGCAATCAAAAGCTCTGTCCACTCTCATTCCTCCGAGCCACCACCCGCCGGAATAACACCACACCAAAAATACAGCCAGATATCCACCGTCCATACACCGCAAGGACACCCGTGACGATTTAAACATCTTCAAAAACGAACTCAAAATCAGTTGGTCTAAGAAGATAAAATGCTCATAATATTCTGAATTATAATCCCTTAAATTTTCAGCTCGTTTGGGCTTCAACCCGACATTCAAAAACACCACACAGCCTAATTAGCTCCCAGCCG
Source organism: Gentiana macrophylla (assembly GCA_026214975.1). Lineage (NCBI taxonomy): Eukaryota > Viridiplantae > Streptophyta > Magnoliopsida > Gentianales > Gentianaceae > Gentiana > Gentiana macrophylla. Next base: position 145,141,651 of record CM047806.1, read on the forward strand.
GACAGTTTTGACTAAGCATTTTGTGACCAACATTTAACTATTATACAGGCCTCAAACCAGAATGGTTTCTCAATGAAAAATGTACCCCTATATGCAATATATAACACATCAAAAATTCAGCTCATTCCAAGTAGTATAGGGTACTCAAAGTTCGACACAAAACCACATCGAAAGCTGTAAAACAGATTTTCAATATCTGATGCGTTTTTGTTTGACATGGTGTGTGATGTGTGATGGATGAAAATGAGATCTGAAATATGCATTTTGTAGCTTGCATTCTGAGCTTTCCAACCATATAAAGAAAACGCAATTTGGTGCAATTGTGTTTTCGAGGAGGTGCTGTCCGTTTAGATATCATTTACTGAATGATTGATGTATTTTACTTGTTGTTTTAAGTTAATAATGTCTAGAGGCTTACATGCTTTGAGGTGGAACAACAATGTAGTCAATCATAAGACTACGGGATTTATGATCATCATTTTGGTATCACTTTATCTTAGCTTAGTTTCACCTTTGGAATCTCAAGTGCATCTACTTTATCTTAGCTTAGTTTCACCTTTAGATTCTTGCCACCTTTGTTTGATTGACATATGATACTCGGTGTGCGGCTATACTTACCTAACTTATTTTTTTGGCAGGTCCACTTACTTTGCTGCACTTTTTTTACAGTTTCCGAAGAAGGTGTTGTAGTTACTCGGCTTAGCAAACAAAGAAATTGCTTGAGGTCAGTGTAGTTAGAGGTGCTACTGCAAATCTCAATAGTTAGGGGATCTATTGCAAACCCCGTAGTTACGAGATCTACATAAAATCTCGCTTTCCTTGCACATATTATTAATTAGTATAAACGCCTTTTTATTATAATTGCATTTAGATTAGTATAAACGTCATTTTCTGTGTCAAATAGATGTCAGGTAGAGGTAGAGGTAGAGGTAGACGCGGTAGGGGTAGTTCCTTGCACCTTGGATTGCCGTTTTTATAGTTATTTTTTTAATATTTTTTATATAGTGTATCATATGTAGTATATATTTATAGATATATATGTGTTGTAATTATAAGTTAGGAAAATGCTTACTTATGTGTATTAGTTAGATAAGTTAGGAAAATGCTTAAGTATGTGCAAAGCCGGATGTTGGTTGAATTGGTTGAATTGGTTTGTTGAATGCTTAAGTATGTGCAAAGCCGGATGTTGGTTGAAAATGCTTAGTTTAGAAACCGGATGTTGGTTGAATTGGTTTGTTGAATTTGGATTGAAATGATGATAAGTATGTGGTTGAATTGGTTTGTTGAAAAGTGGCTCTTTTCTCACCCGCTTGGAAAATGGTACTCGGGGTACTTTGTTATCCGGCAAAGCCTCCGAATTATTTTGACGTCGAACCTTTGACCATGAATTAAAAATTTAGGTTAAAGTGTTGTTAGTTTCATAGTAAATTGAGTAAAACCTGAGTTTGCAAAAGTGTTGAGACAACCTTCAAAGACTATTGTTAGTCTCATTTTTTGTATGATATGATGTGTAGGATTGAAAATGAAGAGAATAGAACGTAGTTGGATGTACGAGAGGTTGGATGCTAACAAGAAATTTAACCCGGTATTTGTGAATGGTGTGGAGGAATTCATAAAACATGCAAAGCGATTAGATTCGTTTCAGGCAAATAATGGAATGATGAAGTGTCCATGTAGTAAGTGTAAGAACACTAAATTTTCGATCGAACATGACGTTAGATTACATTTAACTAAATATGGGTTTTGCGCAAACTACTATGATTGGGTGTGTCATGGTGAAGAGTTTCCCATTCCGATGAACGTTCAAAGAAAGACGGAATGTGAACCCTTATCGTGACATGGTTAATGACGATTACGCGTGATAGGATTGATCACGTAAGAGAAGAATTGCTTAACCAAGAGGAGAACAATGAGACACCAAACCCTGGTTGCATCGCTTTTTGAAATGCTTTGAAAAACACGGAGGAACCACGTTGCGAGTGCTCATTTCGCCTTTCGAGTTACGCCACGGCGCTGGTTAGGAAGCTTTTGAGCGGTATGCTATCAACGGGTCCGTGATTATATGTATCGGGCTCAAACAAACCCCCGTGCTCGGCTTTGGATGACCCCGGATATTCTCCGTCAGTTCGAGGAGTGGATTGGGAGTCCCGTAAGCAATTATTCAATATTTAATTAATAATACTTGTGTTTTATATATATATGTATCACTACAAGAAAATTGAGTTTTAATGACGGGAAATATCCTCATTAATTGCCCAATTCCTGTCATTAAAGACTTTTAATGACAGGAAATATCCTCTTACTGCTGCCTCCCTAGATAAAGGTAAATAATAACGGGAAGACGTTTCCCGTCATTAATTATGTAGCACATTCAATGACGGTACTATCCCGTTATTAAACAGCGTAGTTAATAACGACTTGTCCCCTCATTATAGGGTCATTTTCCACTCATTGTATCATTATTTAATAACGACATATCCCCTCACTGTAGGCTTAAATACCTCTCATTAAATAGTGATTTAATGACGGCATATCACCTTAATATAAAGACATTTTCCCCTCATTAAATAGTGATTTAACGACGACATATCCCATCATTATAAAAACTTTTTCCCATCATTAAATCATGATTTAATGACGACGTATATGCTCAATATAGGGTCATTTTCATTTCGTTAAAGCATGATTAATGACGACATATCCCCTCATTATAAGGGCATTTTTCCATCATTAAATGATAATTTAATGACAACATACACCCTAATTATACCGGTTTAATACTGAAAACTACCAATCAAGCAACTAAGAAAACAAAGGCCGGCAAGACCACCCCTCATGCAAAACACAAGCAAAGCGAACAGGGCAAGGCCTCACCATCAAACAAGAAAGCAAAAAAAACAAATAATAAGGCCGGCAAGGCCACCCATCAAGAAAGATGCAAGCAAAACTAGGCCAACAAGGCACGTCAATCCCAAAAGCTACACGAAACCAAAACAAGCAAGGCCGGCTGGGCAAGGACACTTGGATTTGTAACCAACAAATTACAGCAAAATATCATATAGATGCGTACATGATTTCCTATTATCACATTACAAAAATACTTACTTGCTATATATGTAGTACACTTGGTTCTTAATCCAAAATATTATGCTCCGACAATTACAACAGAATAGCTTTTTAACCTTGTTGTAGCCAAAACATGCCCGATTCCTCATGTACAAACACAATAACTCCTTCAAGCCCCAGATGACTCCTTCAAGAAATCAACATTAATTCTAGTTAGATTTAAGGAAAAAAAACATTACAAATGCCTTAAAGCCCCATAACATAGTTTGATTTCCATTGCACTAAAAGAAGAGAAGAAATGTGTTTAAAAAAATTATTGATTGCCATTGCACTAAAAAAGTAACCCCGTTAGAACTTCATCATTCATACTATCATAAATGATGACTACAAAAAGAATACTGAATTGCATACGGGAATAAAGCTCAAGGAAAGAACATTAGCAGCTAGAAACTGAACAGCAAAATTATGAGGAGAAGATTCAGCACTAACATGACTGTTCAATCTGTAAATCATTCATTACAAATAGTATATAGGCATCTGTTATAATGAAAGGGAATAACCAATGAAAGAAAGCCATAAGACTAAAGCCAATCACACATCATCAACAAATAAACAGATGGGCAGCGGTTTACGATGTCGGAACCATTGTTTCCTTCCCGATAAATCAAGAACATCTTTGCAAGGAAAGAAAGCCAAATTCCATGCTTTAGCCAATCAAACTACACATCAACTCCCAAAATGTTGACAGAACCAAAAAATAGAAAAATAAAAAAATTAAAAAATCAAAATCAAAATCAAACACTCACGATGAATGTGTCATTGAAGGATGCAAAAATAGAGACCCCGAGGAACCATCAAAATGCTTTTCGCTTTCGTTTTCTCTTTCTTTTGATTGTTGTCACGTCAATTACCGCCGGCTCTAAATCTGATCTTCTCCAAACATTTTGACCATCTACATTGGCTGAATTTGAGTGACCGCAATCATAGTTGAAAGATTCAGAATGTTGGTATGCTTCACTTAAATCATTTGTATTCTTGCTTTCATCCTCTATTGAATGCCCCATATCATAGAGATCCCGAGGTTGCGTCTTAACAACAACATGCCAACCTTTATTAACATTGTCAGTAGCATAAAACACTTGTGAAGCTTGACTAGCTAGAATAAATGGCTCATTTGTTTTCAAAAGACGGTTGCAATTAATGCTAGTAAAACCATATTCATCTGTTTTGGCTCCTTTCTCATTATCATGCACATCGAACCACTTGCATCGAAATAAAACCAATCGTTTTCCATCAAGGTACTGTAGTTCGAGAATCTCTGTCAACACACCGTAGTAATCAACAAAATCTGTCTCATTACCCATATCGCCAAGCACACATACCCCTGAATTTTGTGTCCTGCATTTAATGTCACAAGATTCAATCCGAAACCTATATCCATTGACAACATAACCTTTGAAGAACGTATCATAATGAGACGGACCCCGAGACAATGATAGTAATGCATCAGATTTACTGTGTTGGTCTTGCATTCTCATTTTTTCAACCTACAACAAATTTAACGTAAATATCTACAACAAGTAATCTTGATAAACATAAACACTAAGCAACATATGTAATGAATTGACTCACTTTTTTTTTAAACCAAGCGATAAAATTTCTATTCCACTCATCATTTGACACTTGCGGTGCATCAATTTCTTGGATCTGAGAATACTCCCTGTCACAAAATATTAATGAAAACTTCATGAAGTTGCAAAAGTAACCCAAAAACATATGGATGCAAAAAAGGACCATGTGAAGGTATTTAAGCTTACTTGAGAAAAGGTTGTACTTAAATCACGCTTCTTCAACATAAATATATGAGCTTTCTCCCGCTCATCCTCACTAATATTACGAGGCATGCCAGCTCCTAACTCTTGTCCACATTGTGCAAATATGGATAGTTCTCCTTCAAATTTATCAAAATCATCATCACAATTCTGATCAAGTGTATTGAATTTTGTCTGGATTCCTTTCATGTACCTTGAACAAAGTGTCATACACTCTTTGCAATATACCCCTCTGCAATTGAGCCTTCCGGACGAGCCATATTGCGAATTAGTCTTTTTAAATTGTATAACATACGCTCAATAGGTTACATCCACCGATACTGGACGGGCCCACCAATTTTAGCCTCATTAGCCAAATGAACAGACAAATGCACCATGACATCAAAAAAAGAAGGCACGAATACTTGTTCCAACTTGCACAAGGTAATCGGAATTTAGGACTCAATTCTTTCGAGCTCATCTACCCTCAAAGATTTAGCCCCCAAGCTGGTAAAAAACAAAGAGAGCTCGATAAGTGGTTCACATACTTTTTTAGGAAGAAGGCCACGGATTGCAAGAGGGAGTAGATGTTGTAACAAGACATGACAATCATGGCTTTTCAATCCTGAGAATTTATGATCTTTCATGTTAACACTTTGAGAAATATTTTATGAAAACCCATCCGAGACTCTTAATTGCTTAAAAATAAGCAAAATAAGTGTTTCTCCTTCTTAGATAACGTGTATAATGCAAAGAGTAACTCAAATTTATCCCCTTACGGATAGGATGCAATTCGATCCGATGTTCATAAGTTCCAAATCAAGACGAGCTTGAACATTGTCCTTGGTCTTTCCATTTATATTCATGATTGTTCCATTTATATTTTCAAAAATTTTCTTTTCAATATGCATCACATCTAAATTATATGGTAACAAATGCAAACTCCAATATGGGAGTTTATTGAAAATACTATTCTTATTCCAATTATCTCCTCTTTCTCATGAGAAATTTTCATCTTTCTTTTAGAATCCTTAGTCAAGATCATTCCTTCAAGGTCATTCACTTGATCCAGTAGCTCAGCACCTGAAAGTAAGCGTGGTGGTGGTCTTACCTCCTTGTTTCCATCAAACAAACTTTTGTTTTTCCTCCAAATGTGATCCATAGGAAGATAACGCCGATGACCCATGTAACATTGTTTATGACCATTGACTAATCTCATAGAACAAGTGTCTTTGTTGCAACGAGGACATGCCATCTTACCCTTGGTACTCCAACCAGAAAGGTTCCCGTATGCAGGAAAATCATTAATTGTCCATAATAAAGCTGCACGTAGCTTAAAATTTTCACGAGTTGAGGCATCAAATGTTTCAACTCCATCTTCCCACAACTCAATTAGCTCTTCGATCAAAGGTTGAAGATAGACATCAATAGCATCTCCCGTACCCTCTGGCCCTGGAATAAGCATTGAAAGAATAAAATTATCCTCTTTCATGCACATCCATGGCGGCAAATTATATGGAATGAGTATTACTGGCCAAATGCTGTATGACGTTTTTGAGTGGGTAAATGGTTGGAAACCATCACTAGCCAAGCCAAGTCATACATTTCGAGGTTCAACAGCAAAATCCTTATATCGATCATCAAGTGACTTCCATGCCATAGAATCAGCAGGATGTCTTAACACGCCATCATCCACTCTTTTATCCTGGTGCCATCTCATTAACGGAGCAGTCATCTTAGACATGAATAACCGTTGAAGCCTTGGCTTTAAAGGAAAGTAACACAAGGCCTTTCTTCGCTAACTTCTTACCATTGGCTCGGACTTTAGTTTCCCAGTGTATGGTGTGCTTTCCATCTAGATGCACCACATATTTTGCAAATGTCAAAATCAATGTCTTCTTTCCAATACAACATACAATCATTCACACATACATCAATTTTTTTATAAAATAACCCAAGACCCTTGACAATCTTTTTGGCTTCATAATAAGATTCTGGCAATACTGAACCGGTTGGAAGTATCTTTTTCAAAAATTTCATCAACATATCAAATGATTCGCTACTCCACCGACCAATACTCTTCATTTCCAATAGGTTGACAACTGAATCTAATTTTGAAGTCTCACAACCTGGATAAGTTGGTTTCTTGGAGTCATCTAACAAGTTTGTAAAAGCTTTGCTTCATCAATTGGCTCCTCTTACGGCTTACTTTGACTTGAGGAACCAATTTACACCCACTTATATCAAAATCGTCCATCATGCCGGTATAAATCCTTAAGATTTCACCAATATCATCATAGTCAATTGGTTTTGATTCTTTGTTGTTAGATAAAGATTCACCGGACATTTCACCATGATGATGCCAAGTTGTATAATTTTGCATCATTCCATAAACCAATAGATGATTTTCAAGCATTTCACGAGATCCATAACCTGTGTTGTTGCATTTAACACATGGACAACGAATATGCTCGACCTCACCTGTCTTCCTGAAGGCATAATCCAAAAATTCTTGAATACCAATCTTGTATTTATCATTGAAGCGATCATTGAAAAGACCAATCCATTCCCTATTATGTGTCATTTTCCAACTCAAATAACAACTAATCTACCCGGTAAAAGTATTAACCTGAAGTATAAAAGACAGTCAATTAATATATGTCAACAAATTACCAGACAGCCAATAAAATCAAATGAAACCCAAACAATGACATGCACTGCTTTCTGAGGTAAACAATGGTGAACCAACTATTTTACCTTGTACAAGCTTTAGTATGGCTATTGTAATGAACATGCTCTGGGCCTTCTCCAACACATTTCCATCAAATATTATGACTAGGCGACCTAATCCATTCCATGCAATGATTATCGTTGCCTACTAAAATGAGAACAAAATTGCAGAAGGGTGGGTAAAAAGAATGTAAATACTAGATTCAAAGGCAAACACTACATGAATATGAAAGCGGTTGGCAGTGTCATTTTAAACTAACTATTAGAATATCAAACAAAATCACATGTATATAATATATAACTTTATTCTCTCAACACATCTGAATGAAGATTACATAACATAGACAAAGATTGAAAACAACAGATCAGTTAAAAAACTAACATGTGCTCATCGTTGCAGAACTGTTTGGAAAAATCAAATTACAAAAGAAAATGAACTTATGAGAAACGGTATGACCGGAGGCGTTAGAAAGAAAGAAAAATATAATAGATTATCCGAAAAGCCAATATATATCTTATCCACACACACAAAAAAAAACACATCAATACTCCCCGTTTCATGAAGAGGGTAACAATATTCAAGAAAAATACGAGTAATAAAAGAGAAGAAACAGGGAGATCTGGAACATTGACAACAATCATACAAGAACTATAAATTGTGGCAAAAAGTCGGTGTGTTTGCAACAAGCTCTTTTATCTAACATTTTTTATACATGTACTTAACAAAAGTACAGTGTGTTTGTTTCCTCTCACTGTATAGACATTGACTAACTAATTGATGGTTCCGCTTTTCCCTTAGATGATTATAACAGTAAATTCTTTCATATCTTATCTATAATTTGATCTCCAAGTTTCCCATTTGGGCATGAAGGAATCTGACTAGGGCACAGAACAAAATGTCAAGATTGTGGCCATGGATACTGAATTTAAAGGATGTACAAAGAGTTCGAATATCTATCCAAATCATGGACAAACGGAAAGGTTAATAGAACCTCGTATTTCAACCCATCACGCGTTTTCTAGGCATGAAAACCAACAAATCTCTCCAACACCATCGGCAAGAACTGACATGAGCCCAAAAACATTAATGGTCATTTTGAGGTTAACACACTAGGGACAGCTCAAACCAGCCCCCAATACAGCTCTGCCATATCAAAAAAAAGTTGCACATATTGACCACATTCAACACATATAAGGTGTAGTCTCTCGTATTCATTACAAGAATGTCCCTAAAAAATTCCAAATTTCGCAAAAAGGGGGTTTAATGCAAAGAATTAAAATATTACATTCATACCTCACACAAACCATCTAATCTAACAGAAAATTTAACTTACATGAAATGAATGGTTGTTAGGTTAGATTAGAGAATAACCCACCTTGATTTGTGGCTGCAACTCAAACACTCTGTTTCCAATCGAATTTGATTATCTCTTCGCAATTGAGCCCTAAAATTTAAATAAAAAACAAACATCATCAATTACATATAAATAGGAGTACCGTATGTGATAGAAAATGAGCTTGAATCAAAATCCCAGGCTGAAATTGAAAAGAGGAGTACTGTCCAGAGCAAGGTACAATCTGTTTGAATCGGCGCTTTTTTTTCTTTTTATTTTATCGGAGAGAGCTTTTACGGTAAGTGTTTGGATGTCTAAGAGTTTAGAGGGTATTATGCAAAGGTCTCAGTTAATCTAAAATAGAGATAAGATATATGTGGTGAAAATAATTACTGGTTTTTTAGGTGAAAAAAATGATATTCTCGTAAAAAAAATTGGGATTTTGACAAAATTTGGTGGGATATTATCCGCCTAAAATTTGGCAAATTTTTAGGGCCATTATGTATAAAGAAAATAAACTTCGGATTAATCAGATCAGTTGGTTTCGGATACCGGGGGTTTTAAGTCAAAAAAAAATTTAAAAAATTTCATACACTTTTTTATGAAGAGCATAAAATGAAAAAAAATATTATCGTAACACGGTTATGCTAAGTATTATGTATTTTAACCACATATTTTCTCTCTTTGACCGTATTATAAAAAATCATTTCAATTTTTTTTTTTTGTATAATGACGGGAATTCTTTAATTGGACCACTAATGATGGGAAATATGATCACTAATGACGGGAATGAATGTTTGGTCATCAATAAGCAAAATAATATAGTTTCGCTATTATAACTACCCCTTAATAACGGGATTGCCTCCCTGTCATTATTTTTGTCATTGAAAGCCATTTTTCTTGTAGTGTATGTACTAACTTGTTTATCTTATGTCGGAATAGGCATTCAAGGAAACATCTGCGAAAAAAAGAAGATAAACCGAGCTTGGATCCAAAGTGAGGAAGGAAGATCCCAGGACACATGCTATGGGCGAGACGCGCGCGTTATCGATTTCGCTCGGGCCATGGAGACACAATAGAAAGTGCCCTATCGATCCGGAGATCCGGTGACTAGTTCGAAGAAGAAGAAGTCGGGCAACTTCGCCTCTAGGAAGTTTGAGAAAATCTTGGTACGTTATGTATTCTAAATATTATATATACATTATATATATATATCATGTAATTATTGTTACTAACAAATTTATATCATACTTTACGAGACGTCTTCACCTCGAAGCGCGAAAGCCCAGAGACGCAAACTGACACCCAGTCGACGAGTCGCGTCTTTATTACGGCTTGCGGTGTGGTTACGACAAGAAGGAGAGTTTTTGGTATGGGGTCACCGCCTCCATGTACTACGAGGCAGCTCTCATCGCTCGACACTCATCCGCCGAGACATACTCTCGGGCATACTCACCCGTCTCACCCAGGAGATGGCGCGAGAAAGACAGATTAATGTAAAAACAAAGTAGATTGGAGGAGCTAGAGAGACAGTAAGCGTCAGCCGGAAGATGCAGACTAAGCGCAGATGGAGGAGTGGATTACCCAAATGTTAGCGAAGATCCTCCGGAGGATGCAACCCGGTACGAGGCAAAGACAGAGATGACCGATCCGATCACGGACCTGGAGGAAGTGACATGGGTTTAGGTAGTACACCGGTCCGATCGGGTGACATATTGCTTTATACATTTTTATTTATTTTGGCTTATCGTATCCCTTTTGACATATCGTTTATCCCTTTGACATATCCCCATTGACATATCGTTTTATTTATTTTGGTATCGTATCCCCTTTTATATTGTTGTCGTTGATAGCCGGTAGCAATTGTAATGCTACCGGGGAAAATTATGGCTGTTTTGCGGCGGTGGTTTGGCCGGCTGCTGCAAAACAGCCATAATTTTCTGATTAATTTTAACTTTTGCGACGGAAAAATGTATTTGCGACGGATATGTAAGGATCTAAAAATAAAAAAATTATTTAATAAAAAATATTTGCGACGGATTATACAATTTTTGCGACGGATTATACAATTTTTGCGACGGTTTATAAAATATTTGCGACGGATTATAAATTTTTTGCGACGGATTATATATTTTTGCGACGGATTATACAATTGTTTGCGACGGAGTTTACATTGTTTTGCGACGGAAACTATATTTTTTTAAAAAAATTAAATCCGTTATTATCCGTCGCAACATTCGTCGCAAAATAATTTGCGACGGATAAACCGTCGCAAAAACTCGGTTTTGCGACTAATAAAAACCGTCGCAAAACCGTCGCAAATTAGGATTTGCGACGGAAAAAGCCTAGTTTGCGACGATAACCTTCCGTCGCAAAAAGCCCAGTTTTTTGTAGTGAATTAAAGATCGATTGTTTCATAAAAAAAAAAATTTAAAGATCGATTTTACAACACATGTACACACACGATTAATAAGAAGGAGGTCCCCAGGACATAACCCAGTTGGCAAGGGGCGTGAGTGCGTAATTGCAGCCTAGCGGGAGGTTAGATGTTTGATTCCCACAAGGGGCGAATTATTCCCTCACGTTAAAGGTAAACCCATTGACTCTGAGCTACTGGGGGATCTTGATTTACATCTCCACTCATCCTGTGGGACAGGGGGAGTGGGGACCCTCGGTAGGGTTTACCTTTTTTTTTTTTTTTGATTAATTAGAATGAGTCGATAACTTGATAAGGAATCAAATAATAAGTACATATAGAGAAAGCCAGAAAGGCACAATACATCCATATATATGTTACATGATGATGAGAAGCTGGCAAGAAAAACACAGTACAAGTAATTAACCACCTTCTTTATAACTAAATAATGAATATGTCACTTATTTTCACAAATGCATAAAGTGTAACAAAAAACATGTAAACTCCAATTAATTAATTAATGTCGATATATGCATGGATTAATACAAACAGTATATATATTATATAGTCTCTTCTGATTGGTGTGTTCCATTAATAGAACCATTTGCTCCGTTGCTGTGTCTATGGTTGTTATGATCCACTCTAGCCGCCGATTTTTTCCAACTATAAACCATGTGTATACTTCCAATATTATTGCCACAGCACCAAGTGCGGCAATTGTGCCTATGTATGCTCTTTTCCATTTCTCCTCAGGATTCAATATATCAAAACCTTTGAATATATTCACAATGCTAAGGATGATAATTGTATATCCGAATGAATGATGGTAAATGTTCCAGTAAAATCTGTATTTATGCTCTTTTTTTGGCCTTAAGAGCAAAGCAACCACCTGCATCGATCATATGCAACCGCAACCATTAATCAGTCACGTATATATATATCTTAAATATTATATAGCACGCCGATGTTAGCTTAATTAATTAGCAAGCTAGCTAAATTATATGTCCAAACGAAAATGTTATAGCTAGTCACATACATACATCATTAATTAATTTATGTCACAACAAACATGATTTTAATTATATTATATTATTGAAAGATATATATATATATATATATATATACCTGAATGGTGGCGAGGCAAAAGAGTAGGATGCCGATGATCCTGTGGGTGGTGTACTGAATTCCCATAGATTGTTTCCCAAGATGAATTCCTGTTGCCCATCCGGCAACACCGACAATGTAGCCTGATAATTGGCAGGTAGCATGAAGGTAAAACCATGCCGGATCAGCACAAGGAAAAACTCTCAGGTATCGTGCAATCACTGCTCCAAGTGGCATCAAGATCCCCCAGCTCACAGCATTCACAACTCCATGAATCTGAATATATATATATATATGAAATTCAAACCAAATTAAAAACAAATACCCCCAAGCCAAGTATATATTATTTTTATTTATATAAAAAAGAGGTTGATGGTTGATGGTTGAAACTTGAAAGCTGGCTCTTACATTTTTCCTCTTGATTCTTGAACCTCCAGTGGTGGGAGTAGACTCTCCAGAAAGAAGGTTGATAGTTGCCATAGATTGCATATTAGGACCAGTAGTTGAATGAATAGTGGGAATATCATTGGAAACTGGACCATCTTGCCAAACTTGGTTCACAATAGTGGAGTTAAGATTCTGAATCTCCAAAGTTGCGAAAATAATAATCTCGTTATTTATATGCGTAGCACTTAAATCTGAAACTGGGAAGCTCAAACTTCCTTTCTCTAATTGAGTTCGGTAGACAGATACAGGGGAAGTGTATGCTGTTATAGTACCATCAGATTTCTGGTAAGCCACAAGTGCTTGCGCTCCGATCATGTTTTGAGCCGTTGGATTAATCGCCCATGCAACCCATTTTGATGATGATGATGAGATGGCTGTGTGTCTGTAGGCGATTTTAACCGTTTTGGAAGATGAGTTGTATGTCCAATGAAGGAAGGAATTGAGATATGGGAGATCATTGCATGAGCTGAAAACCTTGTTGCTAATAAAATTGTATTGTGCACATGATGATGATGATGATGATGATTGAGCAAAAGTAAAAGTGGTGGTTGAATCGGGCAAGAAGATGAGGAGAATCATGAAACAAACAAGGAGGTTAGTAGTGAGTATTTTACTCTGCATATTGTACTTTAATCGATTCCTTGGTGATGGCTGCTGGGCTCAAACCAAACTTAATTAGTAGAGTATTAATCTAGCTTGTGATCGAGTTAAAGAAAGGACATAATTAAGAAAACATGCGGCAGACAAGCTAGTGTTACAACCCGGCCGGCGGGTCTAAACACTGCTAAATTTGTTAAGAAATCTTGCAACTTTTTTTTTTCTCTCTTTTTTCTTTGTGATTTAACTAACGGCCGATCGAGTTGATGGGAAGAATATGTGGAGGAGGAAGTTAATATATATATAGGTGGGAGGTGGGAGGTGGGAGGTGGGAGGTGGGAGGTGTATCATACATGTCTAGTGTGGTTGCGGGGAGATACTGCAATTTGTTTGGAAAAAGTTCCAACATTAGTCAATGTCAGCTGCTTTGTCCAATTTCTACCTAAATTTTACTACGGTTATCAAGTATGATTTAATAATCTAAAACCAAAAAGAAATTATAAAAATAGGTGGGCCTAACTGCAGAAAATATATATGTCCAACTTTTTCAAATTTACTCTTATTTTACAAAAAAATTATTGGTAGACCAATTATGACATGATGTACATTGACCATCATATAATTGCTGTCAACAAATTTTATCCTTGTAGTTCCAAATCCCGAATCTGAGTTGGTGATTCCAGACCAATAGAAAAATTAAGTATTTATAAAAAAAATATCATTTTAAAATTCTTTATTTGATTAAAAAGCTGACATATCAAAAAAGCGACGCGGGATCCCTGATCGACAATTCTAAAGATATTTTGCAATGAAAACGATGTATAGTAATGTTTTTTTGTCCCATTGGATCCGAAAAAATAATACTATATATATGTTGCGGGAAAAAAAACACGATTATACACTTTGCGTATAATTGAAAAAAACACTAACATATATCGCATAATCCTAACACATTAACCTTTAGACACCTATTAGTAAAGATTTCTAATACTACAAACAATGTTTTTGAACGAAACCAACATTTTTAAAATTTATTAATATTCGTTTAAATATATCACTTTCGTAATAACTATGTTTTTTTTATTTACATTATAAAAACTTTATGTCAAATTATCTTGATTATTAGATATGATAGGGGCGAAATAAATTTTTGTGGGGGCGAAGAAAATACATAATATATATAATTGGGTTATTCTTCGGATTCGAGGGGGTGTGTGTTCCCCCAATACATAGTGTGCATCCGCCCCTGGACATGGTGGTCATGTATTGTGATCGAGGACCACCATAAAATTAATGAATATCTATTTTAGAAAGTTTTTTTTTGTTATAGTTGGCTTTGTGCTATATATTACGTACTTTTAACATGCCCTTATGGGCGGTTAAACACATCTAAATCAAGCTGTTTTGCGCATTAATTTACCGATAACAGGATAACTTAATTGAACACTTCACAAAAATTTTACATGAATAATATTGTTATTGTTAGTTTCACAATAAAAAAAATGTCACTTGATAAAATAACAAATACATCTTGAATCATTGATTATGATGCAAAATTCATCGATTAATTGATAATTGGTATTATGACTATTATCTACTAGACTTTAATGATGTACATAAATTTTGTCTCAGTTATTGGGGGGCTCTGGAAGCCGATCAAATTATCTAAGAATGTCCGCCTCTATCCCATCTTTTCTTTGCTGATGATCTACTACTATTTGGGGAAGCGAGTGAGGTTCAGGTGTTGGTAATGGATCTTTGTGCTGTGGATTTCTGCAATGTCTCTGGTATGAAAATTAATATGGCGAAATCACGCTTTAGGACATCGGCAAACGTTAATTCCATCCGTAGAGGCATAATTAGTCAAGCACTTGAAATGCAACATACATTTGACCTTGGGACTTATCTTGGTATGCCTCTTCTACAAGGTAGACTTAAAATCTCTACGTTCTCATATTTGGTGGATAAAATGAAGCGAAAACTTAGTTCGTGGCATTCTCAAACATTATCCCGTGCGGGTAGAGCAATCTTAATGCAAACGTCACTAGCCTCACAACCTTTTTACACCATGAAAACGGTCAAACTACCGATGGGCATTCTATCACAACTAGAGAGGATTTGCAAGGACTTTTATTGGAGTGATACGATTGAAAAAAATAAGTTGCTTCATATTGCGTGGGACAAATTGTGTGTACCAAAGGAAGCGGGTGGTCTAGGTTTTAAAATTTTAGCAGGTATGAATCTGGCTTTTTTGGCAAAACTGGCATGGCATTATATGAAGGACAAGAAGACGTTGTGGGTTGAAGTCCTCAAAGCTAAGTACGGGAAAATCCACCAACCACTAAAGCAAGGGAGCTCTATAATGTGGAGGAGTATTAGAAGTGGGGCGGCAATTATAGATGAGGGAGCCGAAATGATTGATGGTATTCTCACTTGGAAGGATACTACTAAGGGGCACTACACGGTCAGCTCGGGCTACCACCTTCAATTGCTACCAGAGGTGTAAAATAACGTGGAACCAATTTGGAAAAAGATTAGAGTCTGAAGGGTCCATCTAGAGGCAATCATTTTATTTGGATGATATGCCATGATGTGTTACCGGTTAACGTACAGTTATACCGGTGCCAAGTAGTGGAGTCAGACATATGCACCGTTTGCGGCCAAGAGGAGGAAACTTCTCTCTATTCCCTCCGGGATTGTTGCTGGCCTAGGGCGATATGGGATAAATTCCTAGAACCTGCTTGTATAAGAGACTTCTTTGCTGCTGAATCAACAAAGGATTGGATTACGTTCTCGTTAATTCGTCCCGTACTTTCACAGAGTCTCCCAAATGCAAATACATTTGGAGGGAGATTGTTAACGGTATTTGGATTTGGCGTAACAAACGGATCTTTGGAGAAGAGACTTATTACCCCCCGCCACACGTCTTCGTATAGGCCAAATGGTGGAAAGAGCCCAAAATATTAGACTAGCTTAGGGACTAGAGGAACAATAGTTAGTATTTTTGCTTTGTTGGTTTGGACTCTTTGTAAATGTTTGACATCTCGGTTTATTGAATAAAGAAGTTCGTTTAAAATTAAAAATAAAATAAAATTATGATATGGTGAATCTAAACCAATAGGATTTAAGCATGGTCTTGGTCGTAGGATGAATATTTATTTAAAAAAATTGATTGGCAGAAACATGTTTTTTCTTAACAACAATAATATAATATATCAAAAGTTTTTCTAGCAAGACGCTAGAAGATTTAGAGAAAACCGAGTATTATACATCGGAAAAATTGTAGATAATCGATCCATGAGACTAAAAGCTACATAAATCGAAGAATATCGAAAACCAAAATTAAAACACTTCAAACATGCCATAAACCTTGCTCCACTTGCTCAATGGGAAAATGCACCAAAGTGACCAACGGCATCCGGACTTTGAATGTGAACGGAAATCTGAAAATTCCAAATAAAAAAAAACACAAAGAGTCCACCAAGATACTCATGTATTCATTGAGTGAAAAGGATCTCAGCATGCCGACAATCTCGACTTGCAATACTAAGCTTATCAACACCCCAAAGCCGCCTATAGGATAATTGTTGGATTTCGACACCGCCAATGGTGGGTCAATTACTTGAGACTTAAAAATCATCTTATTCTATTTTACTATACAATCCATAAGGTTACCCCTTTAATTGCTTCCCACAGAGTACATGCGACACTATTGAACTTTATAAAAGGCGAGATTCCAAGCACGTCAACCAAAAAGATCACTTAAAAAGTCGGAAAATTGCACCAACGATACACATTGCTCCAAATAATGAATGATATGTCACAAAAAAGAAGAGATGATTGATTTATTCGGAAAATGATGACAAAGACATCATAAATCATCTTGCAAAGAAACTCTTCTACTCAACAAATTGGGCTTCGTTGGAATCCGATCCAAGTTTACCTTCCAAACAAAGATGTTGACTTTGGAGGGTAACCACGTCAATGAACTTGTGAGATTCAAGTAACCTGTGAAGATTCTTAGTGATGAAATTTCCATTTGCAATTAAACTCCAAACTTATCTGTCGTACATGCAGAGGAAACCAAACTCAACAAAGATTTAAGATTTCTCAAATCTTCCTCCTCCGCCCCTCTAAAATCCCCCCCACGCCCACTCCCATTGCCACACCCCGTCCCTCCAACCTCCTAAATTACAAATGTAAGCCAATTTATCTAGTGCCAAAGAAAAAAACCAAGTAAAAATGTTTTTCAAAGGCATCTCCTCACCCCAAACATCCAACAAAAAGCGAACCCTACCCCCATTACCAACCACCTAGATTCTGAGCCCCTCAAAGTAACTCCCAACTCCTGAATAAACAAACACGCACCCGTAATATCTTTGCAGACCTGACCCCAATTAGCTCTACGTCCCTCAAAATCCCAAGCACCCTCTTCACCATATATAGAAGTCATAACCTTCCTCCAAAGAGTCTCCGGTTCCTCCACAAAACGCCACCACCATTTTTCTAGTAAAGACAAATTTTGCAACAAAAGACACCCAACCCCAATCCCCTCAAAGAGTAAGGTGCCTAGATTACGGGCCAGGAGACCCAAACAATTTTCTTATTTTGGTGCCCATCCCCTCCCCAGAAAAACGATGAACGAAGCCTCTCAATATCATTTTACACACAAGCGGGGGCCACAGAGAGCAGATAAGAAGAACAAAGGAATGGAGACCAAGGCAGATTTAGCGAAAACCAATTTGCCTCCTTCCGAAAGAGATGAAGACTTCCACATTGCCAGCTTTTTTTTTCCAATATTAATGACATCCACCCAAGCACTCTTTCTTTTTTATGCTTGACCAACCCACAAACACAAGTATTTGAAAGGCAATGCCCCAAAAGAGCACCCCCAAAACCAAAGCAGCCTAAGCCAATTTACCTTCAGTGACATTGATTTCAAACAAGTTACATTTTGAAATATTAATCTTAAGACTGAAAACAATCTCAAAGCACTTAAGAATATGTTTGAGAACTTTTAAATTCTCTATACTTCAAAATCCCTCTAAGATAGTATCGTCGGCATACCGTAGGCGTGATAGTTGCACATTACTCCTACCAAGTGAAATGCTTTTGAAGATATCTTTATCCACAACATTCTTCATCATAATATTTAGAGCCTCGGCAATAATCAAAAACAAAAAAGATAACGGGTCACCCTGCTTCAACCCCTCTCTAAATTAGTACGTATTTTAAATTGGTGAAAAATGTAAGGTTGGTGTGTATTTTGTTGGTGATCGATGTACATAAATTTATCATTTTTTTTTCTTATTTTATCGCAAATTTTATCCTGATCGTGGGGCCAAACATGAGCAGTGATTCGAGCAAATAATAAATTCAGAATAACACATAGGGCCGACCGTGTAATAATTATTATTATCATTATTGAAACGAGATTAATTTGGGGTAAACCAAATTAAATCAATGAAGTCTTCCTCTAAAAAAAAAAAAAATCAATGAAGTCACTCCTACGGTAGAAGCAAGTCATCAAATTCTAACGTCTTACGTGCCTTGTGGGTTATTGACCACTTCAGAGTCGAAGAAAGGTACCTTTGACCACTTCAGAGTCAAAGAAAGGTCAAGGTGAGAGCCTGAGAGGGTAGTACATAAATGGAGCCATGCGTTGTTTTTTCTTTGGTGTCTTGCACGCAAATTTTCTTTTCTTTTCTTTTTGACAGGCTTGCATGCATTTTTTCTTTTCATAAAATCTTGTAGACGACGACTGTGAAGAAAATAGAAACCATGCAATCTCTTAGAGTTCAAACTCCTTAATAATGCTATATTCTTAGAGTTGAAAGGACATGGTCAGCCATGCCATGCATCTCTTAGCCACATCAACATGTATATATTTCTATTATATACTTTTTGCACTATCAGATTAATTAATTAATTAGTTAAGATATGTAATTCAAGGACGACAGCTTTCATATGTAAACCAAATTGCATTAGACTTTTAGTTAGGATGGAGGAGTTGTTATAAACAAGATCGGGAATCTAGATGATAATAAGATAATAAACAGATGCAATCTAATAATAATAATCAAACATATAAACAAATTCAAGAAAAACACAAGATTTAACGTGGTTTTCGGCGTTGTGTCAATTACTCTACGGATAGAAAAGATATATTTTATTATGCACTGAAATTCTTGGTTTTACACACTTTTGCGTTGATTACAAGATGAGTATCTATATGCACAGATCCCTAAACCCTAGCCGTCAAAGGATAGTTGTGCAATCATTCATAAATACACAGACGTGGGTCCCACTCTGCTTACCGAACTTCAGCTAACAAAAGCCCAGATGTGGAACTCAGCATCACTCAAGAACTCAACGGACTTAGCAGTCTGCTTACACAAAAGGACTCAGATGACTTCACCGGCCGACTTCCACATACTTGAATATACTTACTCAGTTGACCATCACTCAGCTGACTAACAGATTAGTTCCACCAGATTATGTAGAGATCAAGTCACACTAGACAACAAATCTCCACCTTGACTTAAACTCTCTTCAAATCAACCAGATTGCATATACAAACGTACTGTTCTAGATGCATTCGTCAATGCCAAGATGTATTGTACCAGACTTCTCTTCGAAATCTACTCAGCTGACATTCCCTCAGCTGAGTATCCATATTTCCACGTTATAATCTTTGAATATTCAGCAAGTCCAGACACAACTAAAACTTTCTCTGTTGAACTGGTTTAGTAAGCATATCAGCAGGATTCTCCTTGGTGCTGATCTTCCTTACTCGAACCATCTTCTCATTCCTTAGAAAATGATACCTGATGTATGCATACTTGGTTCTCTCACGATGAACATGATCCTTAGCCAAACATATTGCACTCAAACCGTGTCAATATAATTTTGCTTGATCTTGATATAGCCCAAATCACTGACTAGTCCCTTTAACCAGATACCCTCCCTGGCTGCTTCAGTAAGAACCATTTATTCTGCCTCAGTATTTTAGAAAGCTACCGTTGCTTTAAGATTTGCTTTCCCGCCGACAACTTAATTCTCCAATATGAAAACATAACAAGTCATATATTTTATGATGTCCACATCACCTGCATAATCAACATCACAGTACCATGTGACAAGACCTTGTGTATCACTTCTATAAATGAGACCAACATCAGTTGTACCTCTAAGGTACCTGAACATTCTTTTCACGGCTTTCCAGTGTTTCTTTCCAGGTTGATCCATAAACCTGCTGATAACACTAACTGCCTAAGCCATCTCAGGCTTGGTGCAAACCATGGCATACATCAGACTTCCAACTGCACTTGCATGGGGAATTTTTGACATATTCTTCTTCTTATCTGCTGGCTGTGAAGCATAAAAAGACAAATGAACATTTGATGCCATAGGAGTATCTATTGGTTTTGCAGCAGACATGCCAAATCTGGCCAAAATCTTCTGTATATAACACTGATGAGATAAGAACAACTTCTTTTGTCTCTTATCTCTCTAAATCTCCATCCCCAAAATCTTCTTGGATACACCCAAATCCTTCATTTCGAATTCAGCACTAAGAAGGTCTTTCAGATTCTTAATACTAGACTTCTTCATGGCAGCTATCAACATGTCATCCACATACAAGACAAGATAAATATGTGATCCATCTTTCACCTAATCATTTACACACAACAATCATATGGACTTCATTATAACCTTGATAGATTATATAACTATCAAACTTTTTATACCATTGCCTTGGAGCTTTTTTCAGTCCATATAACGGCTTTGTTGGACTTATTTTTGAGCTTTAGTGATGAGTACCAGACTAGCTGTTATAGAGTGAAGGCAAAAAGATGTCTAGATCAAATGTATAGGTTTATTAGAGTTTGATCTTGTATAGGTTTGATCAAACAAGCACTGTAAAAGGTCAGCTGATTTACATCAGCAGACTTGTCTATATCAGTAGGGTACACAGGTCAGTAGACTAGTCAGGAACCTGCAGAAGACTGAAGGCTGAAGGCTGAGGGCTCAAACTCAGTGATTGAAGGCTAAAGGATCAAACTTAGTAATTAAAGTCAAGGAAATGGAATCAGAATTTAGGGAAGTCTGTGATGACCTAAACTGATTACATATACCTTGTGTACAAGGTCTAAGTTCCACAAGTAAAATGGTGATTGGAACATAGTTATGTGCAAAAAGGTGTAATCTAACTTCCTAAATAAAAGTTAGATAAGAGACAGTTAGCTGAAGTTTTTTTAAACACTGCAAAATAAGGAGCAGCTTAATTACTGATGTGTATATCAGCAGACTTATGTTCTCAGGAACCTGCTGGACACATACTTTGATTTAATCAAAGTATACATTGGAAGATTACAAAGAAAGGGACAGCCAACAACCTCTGATTTATCAAACAAATCAATGGTTAAGATTAAAGGGACGTTGGAAAGATTCAGACCTTTATCCAATGGATACAAGTCAAAGGGTGGACAAAATGTAAACTATCAAAAGGAATCGACAAAGTGTTAGTACTAAGAACAATCGGAAAAAGCAAGTCAAGATGGAGACAAATCCAAAACGGCTATGTTTGAATTTCAAACATAAGTCACAAGGATTTCTACCTATAAATAGAGGACTCCTAACTCTGATACAAGTGATGATTTTGGAAGAAAAATAAGGATCCATCTTTAGCTATCTGAATTAAATTGATCAAACACCCTGCTGGCCCTACTGAGCATAAAGCTACTGATCCAGTACAACTCTTCAAGTGTAATCTGCATTCAAGCTACATCAAGTTTACACACTTGAAGACCTCAAGCTGCTGATCATATCATCTTGATCAAGCTGCTTAAAGCTGAATCACTTACTTGATTCAAACTTTCTTTTACATGGAATCTACTGAAGACAGTGAAGCACATTTATGTCAAGGACTGTTGCTTGTGGTGGAGTTGGTGAAGAGGCAATCCTACCCTTCAAGGACCAGTGGAAGACTTTGGAGCAGCAATCCTACCTGTTCCAAGTGTTCAGTTTGTGAAGCCATAGTTATTGGTGAAGGACAAACAACTTAGGGATTTTTGTAATAGCTACCCCAAGAATCCTTAGTGAATTACCTCCAACATCACAGGAGAAGAGTGGACTGACAGGATTACACCACCTGGAACCACTATAAAATCTGTCTACTTACCTTCTGCATTTATATTCTGCATTTAGTTTATCTAGCACATCAATCTACTGAATCTAGCAACTGAATCACACGTATACTACTGAGTATCTAATACTTGGTATCATATTTAACAACAAGTAATAAGGCTTAATTTTTGATATATTTCCGCTGCACAAATTTAGTAAACTCAACGAACAATGAGACTACTAAAGTATCAAAGAGTCCTTTGAAGTTCTTGAGTTTGTTAACTCCAAAAAGTTTTAAGTGTTAAGTTTATTCACCCCCCTCTAAACTTAACCAAATCCTTTTCAAGGGACCAACAATTGGTATCGGAGAAGTGCTTCTGTTCTGAAGTAATCCTACTTGTTGTGCTTGTGAAAATATTTTGAAAACTTTTTTTTTAATTTCTGACTTTCAAAGCTTTGCATCATGGATAAAAACCAGTATGCTAGAACAATGTTGATGTGTTCTTTAGATCGTTTTGATGAGTATAAACGTCGTATGCAGGCTTATCTAGCTGCAACACATGATGAAATGATGGATGTGCTGACAGATGGGCCACTAGAGATTACCAAGTCAGTAACAGTGGGAGATGAGACACAGTACATTCCAAAACCAAAAAGGGAATGGACTGCTGAAAATAGAAAAAAAAGCAAATCTCAACAATATTGCTATTGATATCATATACAGAACTTTGGATAGCAATATGTATATGAAGGTGAAAGATTGCAAGACTGCAAAGGAACTTTGGGATAAGTTGCAATTAATCTGTGAAGGCACTGATGCAATCAAAAAGAACAAAATTAGTGTGGCAAAGAAGAAGTTCCAGGAATTCAAAATGAGACCAAATGACACCATTGAACAAATAGAATCAAGATTCAATGCAATCATGGATGAACTCACCCTACTGAGTGTGAAGTACTCACAAGAAGAAATCAACTCAAAAATCTTGGAAGCATTACCTGCAAAAGAAGTCTGGGAAATGAAGGTGACTGCCATAGAAGAAATGAGGAGTTTGCATGAAGAAGACACCTTCAAATTGTTTTCAGATCTTAAGGCCTATGAATTCAGCAAAAAGCTTGTGCCTAAGACTGAAAAAGAAGAGCCAAAGACCACTGCATTGGCAGCTTCACATCAAGAAGAGACATCAGGAGCTCAAGATGATCTACTGGATGAGATGCAAGAGCAGATTGCCCTACTGAGCAAGAAAATCAGAATGATGAAGACTGGAAAGGGTTCTCCAAGGAATTTCACAAAGAAATTCAGTGAAAAGAAAAAGGATGAATCAAAGAAAGATAATGATTACTTGTGCTATCATTGCAAGAAACCAGGACACTTCAAACCTGACTTTCCTGAATTAAAATAGAAAAAGGAACAGGATTATCTTTGCTTTAATTGCAAGAAGCCTGGACATTTCAGACCTGATTGTCCAGACCTACTGAAGACCAAGAGCCAACAAAGAAGATCGGCAAGAAAGCTATGGTTGTTTGAAGATGAATCGAGATATGAAGTAGAATCGGAAAAGGAAATGAATCATGATACCGCATTTAGTTCTTGAGATGGAAGATTATGCTTTAATGGCAAATATGGATGAAACAGGGAGGTATACAATTACAGTATCAATAAACACTCCTGCTGAAGTGATTGTGAATCAACTTGTGGTTAAAATCCTAAAATTTACGACAATGAGGAAACTTTGGATGCCATCCTTAATCAACTAAGGATAATACAATCTGGTTATGAGATTGTGAAGGCTGAAAAAGAGGCTCTTCAATCATAAGTTGAAAGATTAAATGCTGAATTAAGAGTTCTCAAAGGAAATGAAAAAGAAGTTAGACAGAATCAACATAAGCCTGCTGAACATTCAGTAGCTGCTGAGTATGCTGAACCATCTTGTTCCTCCACTACATTCAAATCTGGAAAGCCTTATGGTGATAGAACAGGGCTTGGATTTGGAACTCAACAATCCAATAAGAATGGATCCAGTAAGGTCACTGAACCTAGTACCAGAATTGGTCCTAAGTTTGTGCCTGCACAAGATCCAACTCCCAAAAGGTTGCTGAGGCAGTAAAGCCTACTGAGAAAGCTTCAAGGAAGCAAAATCAGAAGTCAAGGAAGTCAACAGCTCCTAATAAAAAGAATAAATCTAAAAATAGGACTGTTGTGCCTTCTAGACCTGCTGATTGCAGACCTGCCACCAAGTCTGCTGGACCACAAAAAGGTAAAACCAGAAATATTCCAAGGATAAGAATCCTAAATCCAAAAATGCTAATCATTCAAGGGATACTTATCTCAGGGGGAAAGGTAGATTGTTCCCTACTGATGATGATTGGAATATTCATGCACCTACTGCTAGAAACAACAGATATAACCATGTTTCTAGGGTAAAAACTAAGCAATGGAATCAGCAGAGGACTTATACAAGACCTCAGCAGGGACCTCAGCAGACTCCATATTACATGGCTGTTTCTAACAGACAGCAAACCTATGGTTATCCTAGTGATTCTAACAAAAGAAATCACTTTAAACAACATTATATTCCAAAAGGCCAGAAAGCATATGTGAATCCTACACAACCAATTGTTAGACCTTATGGATGTGTAGAATACATGTATGAACCAAAATATGATACCTTTCAAAGAAGACCTTATGGAAACTTGCCAAGGGTCATGCTTACCACTAACCATTATGGACCCAAACAGGTTTGGGTACCTAAAATGCATTAACTTTGTTTTGTAGGGTGTCTGGTACTTTAACAGTGGATGTTCCAGACATATGACAAAGAATAAGCACTGTTTGTCAAGCTTTGTGGCAAAGGATGGTCCAAGAGTGAATTTTGGCAACAAGAACACACCAGAGGATACACAGAGGATATGGCACACTTGTGAGAAATGGATTAACAATCGGGAATGTTGCATATGTAGAAGAGGTGGACTACAACCTCTTGAGCCTTTGGGCTTTTGTGACATGGGATACAAGGTCACTTTTGACAAAAACACATGTATTGTCATTAGTGAAAGAGGTGATCAAGTTGTATTAGCTGGAAGAAGACAACAAAACATGTATGTTGTGAATTGGTCTCTCTTTGTTCGAAACATGCCTCGATTGTTCACACCAAGTCGAACTTAATTGGTTATGGCATAAGAAGTTGAATCATCTAAATTTTGATGATATCAATCAGGTTGGTGAATAAGAAATCGGTGATTGGTTTACTCGAGATCACATTCAAGAAGGATGCTATATGTGATGCATGTCGACAAGGTAAACAGACACAAAGTCTAGCTTCAAGTCAAAGACTAAACAAATCAACAAAGAGTTTTGGAGCCGATGCACATGGATCTTTTGGACCAATAATACCAACAAGTGTAACAGGAAAGAAGTACACCTTAGTGGTTGTGGATGATTATTCAAGATACACTTTGGTGATATTCATGAACAAGAAAAGTGAAACACTTCAAAAGATGCCTGAAATTTTGAAGAGATTACAGAATGAGAAAAGTTTGACAGTAGTAAAAATAAGATCAGATAAGGGTACTGAATTTCTCAATAAAGTTATAAGAGAATATTGTGAACAAAATGGTGTACTACATCAACTTACTGCTGCTGGTACACCTCAGCAAAATGGGGTTTCTGAAAGAAGAAACAGAACACTAAAAGAAGCAGGAAGAACTATGATTTGTGAAGCATTGCTACCTGAAAGATATTGGGCTGAAGCAGTCAATACAGCATGCTATACACAAAACAGAACCTCAGTGAACAAGAAGCTGCTGAAGACACCTTATGAGATTTGGAATGGAAGGAAACCTAATATATCTTATTTCCATCCATTTGGAAGCAAATTTTTTATCTTGAATCATAAGGAGAAATTGAAGACATTCCAACCAAAATCAGATGAAGGAATTTTCTTGGGATATTCTTAAGTCAGCAAGGCATTCAGGGTACTGAATAAAAGGACACTGAAGCATGAAGAAACAATACATGTTGTATTTGATGAACCTAAGTTCACTGGAATGGAAGATGAAGCTTCAGAACCTACTGAGAATCAACAAGTCACTGATCCAGAATGTGTTGAAGTTTTGGAAAGGTTTAATGACTTCAATGTTTACGACCTTCGCCCTCTGAACACCTGCTTGGTAACACTCTTGATGCAACAATCGAGGCAATTCAAGGATCTGCTTTGAACCCTGTTGAAGAAACAAAGAGACCTCTATCAAGATGATGTTCCTAAAATTCAATCTAACCAGAATCCACAATGGTTAAGAGATCACCCTGCTGAACAAGTTATTGGCAACATATTGCAAGGTATGAGGACTAGAAGACAATTAGAAGCAATGTTTACATGTTTTCTATCTCAAATTGAACCTAAAGTTGTTGAATAAGCAATTTCAGATCTAGATTGGATAATTGCCATGCATGAAGAGTTGAATGAATTTGAAAGAAATCAAGTTTGGACACTAGTGGAAAGGCCTAATCATGCAAATATCATTGGTACAAAATGGGTATACAGAAACAAATTGGATGAATCTGGTACCATTGTGAGGAATAAGGCCAGACTAGTAGCAAAAGGCTATTCTCAAGAAGAAGGAATAGATTTTGATGAGACATATGCCTCTGTTGCAAGATTGGAAGCTATCAGATTATTCTTGGCACATGCTGCTTATAAAAACTTCAAAGTATATCAGACGGATGTCAAAAGTGCATTTTTGAATGGCATTCTGGAAGAGGAGGTCTATGTTCAGCAACCTCATGGATTTGAAGTTAAAGATCAAGAAGATAAAGTGTATAGACTCAACAAAGCACTTTATAGTTTGAAACAAGCACCAAGAGCATGGTATGAGACTCTATCTCAATTCTTGATGGACAATGGTTTTACAAAAGGTACCATTGACAAGACTCTTTTCAGAATCAATGAAGGAAACAGCATTCTACTGGTACAAATTTATGTGGATGACATAATATTTGGTTCTGAAAATGAATTGCTATGTGAAAAATTTGCAATCTAATGAAGCGCAAATTCCAAATGAGTATGATGGGAGAGATGAACTACTTTTTGGGATTGCAAGTCAAACAGATGAAATATGGAATCTTCATTCATCAAACCAAGTATACCAAGGAGCTACTGAACAAATTTGGTATGGAAAACAGCACCAAGGTATCAACTCCTATGAGTACAAATATCAGATTGGATGAAGACAAATAAGGCAAAGATGTTGATCAGACCTTATACAGAAGGATGATAGGCGTCTCTGCAGACTCCATCGCCACCAGGACTGATATATCCTTTGTTGTAGGTGTTTGTGCAAGATTTCAATCAAAACCTAAGAAAAGTCATTTAGGTGTAGTTAAAAGAATTCTCAAGTATCTAAAAGAGACTTTAGGAGTAGGAATATGGTATTCAAGAGATGGAAGTTTCAAGGTTATATCCTACTCAGATTCTGATTATGCTGGATGCAAGATTGATAGAAAAAGCACCACAGAACTCAGTCAGTTTAATGGGAAATGACTGGTTTCCTGGTTTAGCAAGAAACAAAATTCAATATCAACTTCCACTTGAAAATTTGAATATATTGTCTTCTTTGAAGTTGTTGTGCACAAATACTGTGGTTAAGACAACAATTAAGGGATTATGGAATTGAAGAAAGAGAAATTCCTATAATGTGTGACAACACAAGTGCAATTACAATCATAGAAAATCCTGTTTTTCACTCAAGAACCAAGAATATTGATGTAAGACAACACTTCATAAAAGATCATGTTGAAAAGAAGGATGTGGTGGTTCTGTATATCCCCACTGAAGATCAACTTGCTGATATTTTCATTAAACCATTAGATAGTGAAAGATTTGCTAAACTAAGGACTGAACTTGGAATTATAAAAGTTGACTGACACATCTTTGATCAGCAGTGCACTGGAATTCACCAAGGGGACTAGTCTTTGCTATGTTGGGTGAGCTCACTTAGCAGATTAGGCATTGGTATCAACAATTCCATGTACTTATGTTTGGACAATTGAGCAAATGAAGTTGCCAAGGGGATTGGTCTTTGTCCTGTTGGGTGAGCTCACTTGACTGATCAGTCATTGGTATTAAACTTCATCTTGTATTATCAATTGGACAAAACAAAAGGAATTAAATATCAGCAGAGTAACTCTGTCAGTAGGTTGCTAAGACTTTTTGTCAGCAGGCTGCTGAGCCAAGCCTACTGATGACAAGGCTGCTGAAGGAAACGTTACACAGTCAAACTTACAAAAGTCAAAAAGCAAATGACAGGATATTTATCTTATCTTTATAACTGTGGTTACACGATCGAACGGTTACAAACATTTATGGATAAGTAATGGGCCACGTGTCAAGATCCCATTTATTCAAACTTTAATCATGGTTAATGCTACAGTACGTGGTCTGACAGTTTCTAACCACTACTCTCTGTTATATATACAGACCTATACACAGAAGTTACTTTCAAAACTCAGACTGATTTTCTCTGCGTATACACCGTGTAAACACAGATTTGTGAGCTATCTTCTTCATATTTTTTCTTAAACAATGGCAGAAAAGGAAGATGTTCAAATCGGAACAAGTCAAAGTGTAAGAGGCTTTGTTGTTGATGCCAACCAAACAGAATTAGCTATCAATATTGGTTGAAGGATAAGAAGATATGAAGGTTTGGAAAATGTACTCAATATAAGATTGGAAAGAATATCATATACAAATGTTGTTAGCTTCTGGAGAAATATTGTAATAAGAGAAGGTAGAGAGGCATTCACCACAACAGTAAATGCCCAGGAGATTGAAGTTTCCTCAAACCTACTGAGGGATGCTTTTGGTTTTACACCAGTAATCGATGCTCCAACAAATCCTGAGGAAATGGGACTGTCAAAAATGGATTTTGTTGATAGAATCAAGACCAATGATGCCATCAAATCAATTCCAGGCATTAATGTGAAGCATATTGGTTATGAATACAACCTGCTGAGCAAGATTATTGCAAAGAATATCTTAGGACTCATTGGAAGCATGGATACTTTATCAGGACCCAAAATAGAACTGTTGATGATCATTTGCAGAAGCATGAAGTTTGATTGGGCTGGATTCTTTGTCCACTACATGAAGAAGTTAGCAAAAGAAGAAAAAGAAGGGACAAGGAAATCCAAGGCATTACCTTTGGGATTGATGGTTCAGGCCCTACTGAATCATTTGGGAATTGCCGATATTGCACCTGAAAAGTTAAATAAATCCAGATACAAGAAAGAGATTGACTATCCTATCCCTGGTTTGGATGATGATGAAGATGTGGATGATGAGGTCAGACAAAGTGACAATGATGGTGGAGATGATGATGCTGGTGGTGAGCAGGTTAAGCAAGTTGCTAAGTCTGCTGCACCTAAGAAGGTTGCTGAGAAGAGAAAGGCTGCTGACACAAGAAAGATAATAGAAATGTTAAAGCCTAGAAAGACTAGAAAGCAAACAGCAGAGACTACCGAGTCTGTTGAGGGTCCAGCTGAAATTAAGGTTACTGATCCTGCTTTGTAGTTGATAAGAAGAAGTCTCATTGCCGAAGTTTTGAAGAGCAAATGAAGGAAGCCAATAGAAAGAGGAAAGTCTGCTGAAGTCTGAAACAGAGCAACTTTCCAAAAGAATGAAAGAGATTTCCAAGAAAAGGAAACATGGCAAAGGAAAACAATTGAGGACTCTGGAGGCTCAGAGAGAAGAAGAAGAATGAGAGGCTATTGAGGCTGAGCCCTCAACAATTATCAAGCCTACTGAAATAGTAGAGGTTGTTGTTGAGCAACCCACTGGAGAATCACACAGAGTCGACCCCCGAGCCTGTTGTGGAGTTCTTGATTCCTCCTCAGTAAAGACTGCCGAGCTCTCTCGAATCTGCACAAGTTGTTGTTGAGCAACCTGTTGAATAGCCACAGCAACCTAATGAGAATACACCTGCTGTGGAAGTTGAAAAGTTGGTACAAGACCCTGCAAATTCTGCAATAGTTCAGGGGGAGGAGCAGTCTGTAAATAACCTTGCTGATGAGCATATAAGTCAGGAGGAACCCAGTGTTGAACAGATGGAGGTAGTAGGCACTAATGTACAATCTGAGCAACCTACTGACTGAAGCATCTGTTGAAGAGACTCTTAACTTGCTTGTTGAGACCTTTGGAGGTCAGTAAGCTACTCAAACTGCTCCCAGAAATCCAACCATGCCATTTGAAAGGAAGGAGAAGAAGAAAAAGGAAGGATATGTTGATCCTAAACTTCTACTGGTTGCAAATTTCTTTCAATGGAAATTTGGGTTCTATAAGAGACAAAAGCCAGCTGCAGAACCAATGAAAGATTTTGAAGAATGGACTTTTGGGAATTTGGGAGTGGAAAATTTGTTGGATTTAGTTGATACCACTATGTTGGAATCAAGATTGATAGATCTTTTTGATCAACAAAAGAAGGAATAGGGTATCAAGTTCAGAGATCCCAGAGATGAATCGGCATGTGATGATCATCATCATCGATTACAGTGATGACTTCCCCTCTGGTCCATGTGGAAGCAGTGGGACTGCTTTATTAATTGAACAAAGAATACAACAGTCCACTGATACTGGTAGGTCGGCTGAGAGCCATCAGACTGGACAAATGGATGAGGATCTGGAGGATCTCACCATGGATGATCTGGAGGCACAAATCAATGAGGGAATACATATTGGGGCAAACAGGATGGTTGGTGAGATAGACACTTTATTTGTTGAAGAAGCTGCTGGGCATACTGATGATCAGCAGACTGTAGATTTGGATGATTAGAGGGTTACTGATCATAGTGAACCTGATGTCAACTCTGAGGATTCAATTCAATATCAAGACTGGATTGACACTGAGGACACTCTCTCCAAGACTGCCAATTTTCTAAGAAGGATTGCTGATGTAAGAGAATTTCAAAGAGAAAATAGGGCTGAATTCCCTACAATTCTTGTCTGAGTCTTGATCACTGAGGAGCAACAAGTGATAGCACAGGAGGTTGGACATGGTTAGTTGAGGAGGAGCAATAGCAGATAGCACAAATCCAGTAGGTTGAAGTGTTCCAACAAGGGATTTGAAGGGAATCACTGAGGAGCAACAGTAGATAGCACATGTCCAACCTCTGTGCTATCACTTGTTGCTACTGGATTGGATCCTAAGCGTACTGAGAGGATCAATCAACTGGAACAAACAATGCAACAAAGGATTACTACAGTTGACACAAGAACTGAAATCATGGAAGGACAACTGAGTAATCTAGTAATCACACAGGAAAGTGTTCATGGCCTGCTGTCCCATTTTATTGATGATGTCAATAAAGGGGAAGAGAGCCAAACAGCAGTAGCAAAAGAGGCTGCTAGAATCTTTGCTAAGAAAAGATGGAAAGATGACACCAATGCTTTTAGGGAGCCTGCACCCGGCAGACTTCCACTTATTGATGATCTTCTCAGAGAATACAAGAAGGTCTACAACAGCAAAAGAAGACCTTACCATGATAAAGGTTTCCACGAGGGACTCAATTCATTTTTGGGACTTAAGTTTTGGGAAGCAAAGGTTAAAGCCATGAGGGCTGCACATAGAGGTGGAAGAGGTGGAAGAAGTTTACCTACTACCAATGCAAAGGAGTCACTTAATGAATTTAAGGAAGTTTACATGCGTTTAGGCTTCAGAGTACATCAAATCAATCTCACTCTGCCTGAAGCATGGAAATGGTGGAAAGAAGTGAATCCTCACATTGATTTCTCTCTTATTGGAAATGATTGGATGAGAGAAAGGATCAGAGAGATAAGAGTTTATCAAGAGCAAGTGGAGAAAGCAAGGGAAGAAAGAGTAAGAAGACAATAGATCAGCATAATTACAATTGCTTTACTTTTTGCGTAATCTAGCTTGTAACACTTTTGAACAACTGATTATAATGAGAATTGACTAAGTTTGTTCTGTTTTTGTTTTCAATCTTTTTGCTTTGCTGTAAGGAGGGTATTGGCATCATCACCAAAAAGGGAGAAATTGTTGGACTTATTTTGAGTTTTAGTGATGAGTGCCAGACTAGCTGTTATAGAGCAAAGGCAAAAAGATGTCTAGATCAAATGTATAGGTTTATTAGAATTTGATCTTGTATAGGTTTGATCAAACAAGCATCAGAAAAGGTCACCGATTTACATCAATGAGACTTGTCTATATCGAGAGGTAATACACAGTCGCCAGAGACTAGTCGATTACTCGCCAAGATCGAAGGTGAGGTTCAAACTCAGTTATTGAAGGCTAAGGGATCAAACTTAGTAATTAAAGTCAAGGATATGGAATCAGAATTTAGGGAAGTATGTGTTGACCTAAATTGATTACATATACCTTGTGTACAAGGTCTAAGTTCCACAAGTAAAGTGGTGATTGGAACTTAGTTATGTGGAAAAATGTGTAATATAACTTCATAAATAAAAGTTAGATAAAAGACAGTTAGCTGAAGTTTTTTTTTAAACACTGCAAAATAAGGATCAGCTTACTAATGTGTATATCAGCAGACTTATGTTCTCAGGAACCTGCAAGACACATACTTCGATATAATCAAAGGCTACATTAGAAGATTACAAAGAAAGGGACAACCAACAACCTCTGATTTATCAAACAAATCAATGGTTAAGATTAAAGGGACGTTGGAAAGATTCACACCTTTATCCAATGGATACAAGTCAAAGGTGGATGAGACGAGAAAAACTGTCAAAAGCAATCTGACAATGTCGAGATTAGAACAATCGAGATAAAAAGCAAGTCAAGATGGAGGCAAATCCAAAACGGCTATGTTTGAATTTCAAACATAAGTCACAAGGATTTCTACCTATAAATAGAGGACTCCTAACTCAGATACAAGTGATGATTTTGGAAGAAAAATAAGGATCCATCTTGAGCTATCAGAATTAAATCGATCAAACACCCTGCTGACCCTACTGAGCATAAAGCTACTGATCCAGTACAACTCTTCAAGTGTAATCGGCATTCAAGCCACATCAAGTTTACACACTTGAAGACCTCATGCTGCTGATCATATCATCCTGATCAAGCAGCTGAATGCTGAATCACTTACTTGATTCAAACTTTCATTTACAAGGAATCTACTGAAGACAGTGAAGCACATTTATGTCAAGGACTGTTGCTTGTGGTGGAGCTGGTGAAGAGGCAATCCTACCCTTCAAGGATAAGTGGAAGACTTTGGAGCAGCAATCCTACCTGTTCCAAGTGTTCAGTTTGTGAAGCCATAGTTATTGGTGAAGGACAAGCAACTTAGGGATTTTTGTAACAGCTACCTCAAGAATCCTTAGTGAATTACCTCCAACATCACAGGAGAAGTGTGGACTGACAGGATTACACCACCTGGAACCACTATAAAATCTGCCTACTTACCTTCTGCATTTATATTCTGCATTTAGTTTATCTAGCACATCAATCTACTGAATCTAGCAACTGAATCACACATATACTACTAAGTATCTAATACTTGGAATCATATTTAACAACAAGTAATAAGGCTTAATTTTTGATATATTTCCATTTGCACAAATTCAAGAAAACTCAACAGACAACGTATCTCTCAAGTATCGCAGTCTTTGAAGTTCTTGAGTTTGTTAACTCCAAAAAGTTTTAAGTGTTAAGTTTATTCACCCTCTAAACTTAACCAAAGCCTTTCAAAGGACCAACAATAGGTTTTAGGATCAAGCGCTTACCGTTGTACTAAAACCAATTGGTGTTAGTAAATGTGCTACTTTATTTCCTTATACCACACCTTCACAAATACGCCATAGGTCTAATGCACACAGCGAGCAGATCGCAGTATACCCAACAATCTCCCCCCAGCACCTGCTACCCACTCAACCGTGGTTTAACACAGAATGCTGTTACCGGGATTCGAACCCATGACCTGCTCTGCTACAAGTTTTTAGGATCAAGCGCTTACCGTTGTACTAAAACCAATTGGTGTTAGTAAAGGTGCTACTTTATTTCCTTATACCACACCTTCACAAATGCCATGGGTCGAATGCACACAAAGGGAGAGAGTCTTTGTATACCCAACATTAAACTTCTTGTTAAAGAAGGGTTGAATCAAGAAAGTGATTCTAGCTTCAATTAGACTTCTCATCAGGATGAATGAATCAGTAGCCTGAGTTCTTCATGTGTGTAAACTGGATAAGTCTTGATTTGCAGGAAACACTTGAAGAAAAACTTGATCAGTAACTTTAAAGCTTGATGTATCAGCAGGGTCAGATTGCACTTAATTTCTTGCCAAAAAACATAGTTGCTTAATGTTAATTCCTGGTTTTTACACTCTGAATCAGTAGTCCTCTATTTATAGGTGTAGATCCTGTGATTTGAATTTGAATTCGAATGATAACCGTTAGAGAATTATCTGAATATCCTTGAAAATACCTCTCGACGTGCTTGGTGACTACTTTGTTAGTGTTCTTCGATAGTCCATCACAACCAATGATATTGTTGGTCCCTTGTAAAGGCTTTGGTTAAGTTTAGAGGGGGGGGGGTGAATAAACTTAACACTTAAAACTTTTGGAGTTAACGAACTCAAGAAATTCAAGAAATGGCATGATGACTCGATAGTCTCTTTGTCACCTCAATAGCCTGCTGATACACAATAGTCTACTAATAGTTGAGTTTACTGAATTTGTGCAGCGGAATTATATCAAAAATTAAGCCTTATTACTTGTTGTTAAATATGATACTAAGTATTAGATACTCAGTAGTGTATGTGTGTGATTTCAGTTGCTAGATTCAGTAGATTGATGTGTATAGTAAACTAAATGCGAATGTAAGTGCAGAAAGTAAGTAGGCGATTTTATATAGTGGTTCCGTGTGGTGTAATCTCATGTCTGGCCCACTCTTCTCCTGTGATGTTGGAGGTAATTCACTAGAGATCTTTGATGTAGTTGTTATAAAGATTCTTAAGTTGCTTGTCCTTCACCAATAACTATGGCTTCACAAACCCGAACACTTGGAACAGTAGGATTGTTTGCTCAAAGTCTTCCACTGTCCTTGAAGGGTAGGATTGCCTCTTCACCACTCTCCACCACAAACAATAGTCTTTCACACCCAACAGATGCTTCACTGTGTTT
Organism: Gentiana macrophylla; assembly: GCA_026214975.1. Taxonomy (NCBI): domain Eukaryota; kingdom Viridiplantae; phylum Streptophyta; class Magnoliopsida; order Gentianales; family Gentianaceae; genus Gentiana; species Gentiana macrophylla. The sequence continues at coordinate 145,177,436 of CM047806.1, forward strand.
CAAGAGTTTCTTTATAAAATAAAGAATGAATCAAGTAAATGATTCAGTTGCAGCAGCTTGATTAGGATGATATAATCATCAGCTTGCAGTCTTCAAGTGTGTAAACTTGATGTAGCTTGAATACATAATACACTTGAAGATTTTCTCAGGATCAGTAGCTTTAAGCTTAGTAGGTTCAGCAGGGTGTTTTTGCAGCTCAGAATTATCTCTTATATTTTTCTCTAAAAGTGCATCTTCTTTTTCTGAGTTGAAAGTCCTCTATTTATAGGTAGGATTGCATGTTACTTGTATTTGAAATTCAAATATAACCGTTCCTGGTTTTGTCCCATTTGACTTGCTTTCTGTCACTATTCATAGGACTGATACTGTCAGAATCCTTTTTGACAGAATGCAGTCTGTCCACCCTTTGACTTGTAACCATTGGATAAAGTCCTGAATCATCCCAACATCTTTTTAATCTCAGCCATTGATTTGTTTGATAAATCAAAGGTAGTTGTCTGTCCTTATCCATGTAATCTTCCAATGTAATCTTGAATTAATCGAGGTAAATATATTAGCAGGTTCATCAATCTGCTGAAATACCTATCAGTCTGCTGAACTATAATTTGCTGTGTTTAAAATACAATGCAACAGACTTCTTTTATCTAACTTTTATTTGTGAAGTTAGATTACACCTTTTTGCAAATAACTAAGTTCAAATCACCATCCAACTTAAGGAACTTAGACCTTCTACACAAGGTATATGTAATCAGTTTAGGTCATCACAGACTTGCCTAAATTCTGATTCCATATCCTTGACTTTAATTACTAAGTTTGATCCCTTAGTCTTCATTAACTGAGTTTGAGCCTCGACCTTTCGCCTTCAAGCAGGTTTCCCGACTAGTCTACTGACCTATCTACCCTACTGATATAGACCAGTATGCTGATATAAATCAGCAGACCATTACAGTGCTTGTTTGATCAAACCTATTCAAAGATCAAAATCTAATAAACCTATACATTTGATCTAGACATCTTTTTGCCTTTGCACTATAACAGTTAGTCTGGCACTCATCACTAAAACTTAGAAATAAGTCCAACAATTTCCCCCTTTTTGGTGATGATGCCACTACCCTCACCTAACAACAAAGCAAAAAGATTTAAAACAAGAACAGAACAAATTTAGTCACCTTTCATTATAAACATTTGTTCAAAGATTATTACAATCGCATCAAGAAAATAAAAGCAGATAAGTATCTTTGATCTACATGCCTTCTTTCCTTTCCTCTCTTGCTTTTTCAACTTGTTCTTGATAAGCTCTTATTTCTTCTATCATCTCTCTCATCCATTCATTTTCAATCAGAGTAAATTCAATGTAGAAATTCACTTCTTTCCACCACTTCCATGCTTCAGGTAGGATGAGATTGATTTGATTGACTCTGAATCCCATTCTCATGTAAAGTTCATTGAATTCCTTAAGAGAGTCCTTAGCTTTTGTGATAGGCATACTCCTTTCACCTCTACCACTTCTTCCACCTCTATAACTTGCCCTCAAGGCTTTGACTCTTGCTTCCCAAAACTTTAGGCCCAAGAATGAGTTCAAACCTTCATGAAATCCCTTGTCATGATAAGGTTTCATACATTGTAGTACTCATTCTTGTATTGTTTAAGGAGATCATCGATAAGTGGAATTGCATGGTGCAGTTCCCCGAATGCATTAGTGTCATTCTCCCATTTTTTCTTAGCAAAAATCCTTGCAGCCTCTTTTTCTACTGCTGTTTGGCCCTCTTCCCCCTTAGTGACATCATCAACAAACCGGGACAGCAGGCCATGAACACTCTCATGTGTGTTAATCAGATTACTTAGTTGTCCTTCCATAATTTCAGTTCTTGTATCAACTGCAGTAATCCTTGATTGCAAAGTTTGCTCCATAGATTGATCCTCTCATAAAGCTTAGGATCCAATTCAAAGAGTTGAGATGTTCCAGCCCGACCTCGGCGAGGCTTAGGTGATTCAGCAAGTTTGTCAAGTTTTTGATGGATAGATGCAAGTTGGTCTTTCAAAAACTTTTCCTTCAGTGTATTTCCTTGCCTGATTCCTCTCACATCTAGAATAAGATCATTAACAGCATTTTGAGTAGATGTGAAGTTTGAAGCAACTGTCTCAATAGATCTTCTATTGTTATCCACTAGATTAATCAGTTCTTCAAATATTTGTTCCTGTCTATCAAGTTGAGTCCTTAACTGTGTTATGTCATTTCTGACAGCCCTCAACTCTTCCACAACATGTTCTGGTACTCCACCAGTCATTTCTCCAGTAACTCCATCAGCAGGCACTTCTACATTATATTGTGCCCATTGTCTGCTGATGACCATTGCTTTACTCATATCTCTCCCAGTAGGGGAGGTCCTTCCTCAACCATAGCACCAAGAATATCCTCCATTATTGGATCTTGTGCAGGTTCATCAGCAACAACTTCTTCCTCACACACTTGAAATTCTTCATCACTGTAGTCATAGTCCAACAGTTGCTCATACTCATTAACAACGACAGACTATTGACCATCCTTCCCTACAGTGGCCTTGACTCTAGTAGGCTCCACTACAGCAGCCTCTTCAACAACAACATCAGGGGTTTCCTCCAAACCCAAAGATTGTTCCAACCTGTGTCCAGGTTCTGTTTGTAGCCCAGCAACCTGTACCTCATGTTCCAACCTTTGTTCAGGTACTGTTTGAACCTCAGCAGCCTGAACCTCCTGTTCCACTCTTTGAGGATGGAATACAGCCTCATTATCCACTTGAAATCCTTCAGCATGACCAATCTTTGTTAGGATAGTGGCAGTTTTAGTAAGAGAGTCCTCAATGTCAAATCCATCTTGATATTGAATTGAGTCATCTGAACTGGCACTAGGTTCACTATGAATAGAAACCCTTTCTTCATCCAAATCAGCACTCTGTTGATCTTCAGTTTGTGCAATAGGTTCTTCAACAAATAAAGTAGAGGATTCACCAACCAACCTATTTGCAGCACCACTTATTCCATCATTTATCAATGCCTCCAGATCATCCATGGTGAGATCCTGTAGATCCTCATCCTTCTCTCCAGTCTGCTGGCCCTCAACAGACCTACCAGTATTAGTGGGTTCAGTTTCTGCACCATCATTGGCTCCTTGACCAGGGGCTTCATTAGGTGTTTCTCTAGCCACTCTACTGGTCTCTCCAAATAACATGGGGGGTCATCATCGAAATCGATGAATCAACATGCTGGTGTGTACTTTGGTTCTCTGAACATAATTGCTCCACTTTTCTTTCTTTCATCTAATAGATCCATCAGCCTAGATTGCAGCATGGTTGTATCTATCAAGTCCAATAGGCTGTCCACACCCAGCTGATCAAATGCCCATTCTTCAAATCCACTCATTGAATCAGTGTTCGGTAAAAACTAGTTCTAAAATTTATAAACCGAAACACCCCAAGTATAAGGTTCGTAGTATAGGGTGTTTACGGGTCGTCCTAAGGGAGTCGAAAGTTAATCGGATTAAGGTGCAGTTGTTATATTTAATATGTCACGAATTATTATCTCAAACTAGGGTTTTAGAAAAGCAAATAACGGGCGAAAGTAAAGTACAAACTTTCTTATGAATATAAAGGAACAAGAGGGCAACAAGGATCCACCAAACAACCACTACCCAACCAAGTTATGAGTTGAATTAAATTCCTTGGTACGATCTAACCTAAATTCGATCTAGTTTCCTTAATCAAATTTATTTATGGTTCGCTTTTCTTTCTCGAGTAAAACAAACATAACAATGAAGAACATGATCATGAGTTCGTCTCCGAATCTCCTACCCAATTAACAATAAACAATCTCTTGAATTAACATTAATCGTATCAAAAGAAAGGTTCTCATATGAATATAATTCTCATTATAATTCAAACAAATAATCTGCTTCATCAATCTTTCGATCTAACAAAACAAAACATTCAAAGCGCTCAATTGATAAAGAAATTACAATTCAAACTCACGAAATAATTGCTATTGGAACATCCCTTGGTTGTGATGGTGTTGAATTGGCTTCATCCCGTTGTCCCATCGCTGAATCGCTTAGCCTTCGATCATCCTTGATCTCCAAGAATAAATTGAAGAGAAAAGACTCATCTTTTGTATGATAAAGTGCGGCTGCCCTCTAGGGTTTTTATGCGGCTGTAATGTGTATGATGTTGTGTTCTTTCTCTCCGCATGGATGCTGTTTTTATAGGGATCGTGGCCGACATAGGAAGATCTAGAAGATAACGATGCGAAAATCCACCGACCTACCGAGCCGACACGCTCGGGTCGATCGAGTGTCATGGCTCGGTCGACCGAGCCTACCAAATGCCCGTGTTCACACTGTGCTTCGTATAACGTGTTCCTCACTCCACTCTCTCGATCAGATTTGATTTATCCTTCTTTAATTGCTCCGAATATCTTCTTTATTTCTTGAGATTCTTTTGATTGAATAATATTTATCTTCCCAAAATAAAATCCAAATGATTGAATGAAATTGATCCTCTTGATTAAATAATATCACCCCCTGCATTTCTTTATTTTCTGCAAAATGTTGTTACACCAAGTCATCGAATAATAATAATAATAAAAATGTGTAACAAAAATAACAATTAAACCCATAATTTCCTCATAATTAAATTATAATTCCTCAATAACCATTATAGGAATTTAACGGTTAAAACACGCTTTTCTCATTTATTTCCCTTAAAAATAAGGTAAATTGTTTAGGATTAAGCCCAAAATATAGTAAAATATACCCTAAACAACTCCCCACACTTAGCTCTTTGTTCGTCCCAACAAAACAATCAAAACCGCTCACTGTATATGTAATCCACATAGATCTCAACTCACGTAACAAAAGATACAACAACTATAGCAAGTGATACCAACATAGAGATAGATTCTGTGTGTGTGACAAGCCCTTTTCAATCTTCACAATCCTCTCAAACAAATATCCTCTCAAATAATTTTAATGACTATCCTAGGTATAGGCGTGAATCGCTCCACACAAAGTCTTCCCACACTTAGTAGGATAATCCCTACAAAGATATCATTCGGTTTATACTGGGTATAAGTTCATCGATAACAAAGTCTTTAATTTTTTTCACTTTCTTTTTTCTTCGCTTTCTTTTGACGCACATCGAAATGAGCTCTTACCCGTCATAGTAGAATAGGATGTTTCGGGATAACACCCTACCTTACTCAAATCATAGGGTAGCTTTTCCTCGATCGTCGTGAGCTTTAGGTCATCATAAGGAATAGACATTTCGAGATAATGCCCTACCGCACTCCAATCATCGACCAGCTTTCGACACACCCATTTATTTATTATTAACTCAACTTTTTTAAAAACATTAGTTACGCTTCACTTATCACATTCAAACCTTCAGATATTCACAATGCACGCTCAACTTAGGTGTTACTTCACCGTTACTATTAAGAACAAATCTCTAAGATGAATCACTAAAATAATGAAAGGATATAGTTCAAAAGTTTTGCTTCAATATCAAAGGCTTACGTGAGTGTGAAATGAATACTATCTCAAATCAGTAAAACATGCTATAATTATCTCACGAAGTCACATAAAATCATTGTCGAAACTACAACTAGCAAGCCATTTGTTTCAATTACATGCTCAAGACTTACAATTATCCAAGTGTACTTTGAAAATTTTAAAATTGTCGAGAAAATCACATTTACTCATTCTCGTAAGATATAGCATGATAACATACCCAATTTAGACACTTCACACACTTAAATCACATTATGTCCTCGTAATGTGCAAATAAAAGAAAAGAATACTTAGCCGGTTGTCAAAACGATTGTCGGGTCATAGGTCGGCAGAGGTCGTGCCGTAGCATGAACGCATCACGCAACTCATATCACGAAATGCAGACACACTAAAAAGGAATAGCCGGCAACAACCGCTCAACAAGATCTCGCAACACTCGACATAGCATATAATCTCGGGGGACAAGGGGTATATGAGTAAACATGAATGCACACAGAAATGGGCAAATAAAGCATTCACAAATAGGACAGGGATAACCAACACACAACTCACCAAGGTTTTATTCCTAATAACCTAAAAACTTAACTAAAAAGAAATACTTAAAAGACTAGGCTGCCTCCTAGAGAGCGCTTTCTTTATGTCATTAGCTTGACAGAGTGAACCAAGTCAACCTGGATCAAAGCACTTGGGTTTGAGGCTAACCACTTCTCTGCCGTAATCGTAATCACTAGGACGGAAATGGTTTTCGCCACAACAACAAGTCAAGTGCGCGATAAGATCATGAAATTTTTCTCTCCGCATTTACAATCGACTCTTTCTTCTTGTTCTTGTTTCTCGATTCGGCCGAGGTATGCTAACAGTGCTCAGAGCATCGACGTAAGTATCTCGCAAGGTTAGGGTAATAATGTCATCATCCACTCCAAAGAAGTAGGATGGAATCTCTTCACAAATAAGCGACTCAACCGCTTTCATTTCTCTTTTGAAAGTATAGTACTTCGTGCTTTTCTTTAGGTTGCCCAAAGTACTTCTTAATCCTGTGACCATTGACTTTGAACGGTTGATCGCCGCACTTTTCAACGTAATGGCTCCACCAGATGAACATCAAGAATCTCAAAGGGGCCGACCACCTAGATTTAAGCTTACCAAAGAAAAAGATGGAGTCTGGTGTTATACAAAGAAAGCCATGTCTCCCACTTTGAATTCCCGATCTTTAATCTTAGCATCGTGGAGCGCCTTCGTTCTTTCCTTGCTCACCTTGGCGTCGTAGGCCCCGAGTCCGAATTCATCGAGCTCATGTAATTGCAGTAATCTTTTCTCCCCACAGAGTTGGCTATCGGTTTAAGAATTTAATAGCCCAAGAAGCTCAGGTCCTCACTGACCGGTAGATGGCAAGCCTTGCCATAGACCATTTGGAATGGTGACGTACCCATAGGGGTCTTAAACGCAGCGCGATAAGCCCAAAGTGCGTCGTCCAACTTCGCACTCCAGCTGGATCTATTGAATTCACCGCTTTCTCAAAATCCGCTTTAGACTTCTTGCTGCTCACCTCGACTTGGCCACTGGTTTGGGGGGTGGTATGGTGTACCAATTCTATGTTTGACACCATACTTCTCAAGAATTTTATCCAAAGGGTGCATTACGTAAATGCGAACCTTCATCACCGATAAGGGGCTTCTAGACAGCCAAATCTAGTAAAGATATTCTTTTGCAAGAATTTCTTAACAACTTTGTGATCATTGGTTTGGGTGGCTATTGCCTCTACCCACTTGGAAACATAGTCCACACAGCACTAATATATTTGTTAGAGCATGATGATGGGAACGGTCCCATAAAATCAATGCCCTGCACATCAAAACTTCACATTCCAAGATAGGCCTCAAAGGCATCTCCATCCTACTACCGAGTCTCCTACCCTTTGGCATCTATCACACTTTTGCAAAAGGCTTCAAAGATCTTTAAACAAGGTAGGCCAAGAAAACCAAATTGAAGGATTTTTGTGACTGCCTTAGGTGCTCCGTAGTGTCCACCAAATGGGACCACTATGACATTGCTCTAGAATATCCAATTGTTCATGCTCCGAACGCACCTTCTAAGCAACCCGCCCTGCAGACTTTAAAAAGTATGGATCCTCCCATACGAGATACTTTAAGTCATTGAAAATTTCTTCTTTTCCTCGACACGTCATCTCTTCTAAATGCCCACTTGCTAAGTAATTGACGTAATCAAGATACCACGGCCTCACATTCTCTAGTCTCATTAATTGCTCACTTGGAAAGTCAATGCCTATCTCCTTAGGGGCTTCGCCACCCTCATTCACTAGGCGAGATAAGTGGTCACCACAACATTATCACTACCTTCTTGTCCTTAATTTCAAGGTCAAATTCTCGTAGTATCGTAATCCATCCGAGTAACCTTGGTTTAGCATCCGCTTTGCCCATAAGGTAGCGTAGTGTCGCGTGATCTCGCCCACACCACCACTTTGGACCCTAAAAGATAACTTCGAATTTGTCAATAGCAAAACGATCGCCAAGAATTCCTTCTCGGTAGTGGCGTAATTGCATTGAGCCGGGTTCAAAGTGCGCTAGCATAGTAAATCGGCTGAACTTTTGTCAATTCTCCGCCTCTAAATCGCGCCATCTGCGTAGTTAGAGGCATCGCACATTAATTCAAAAGGTTGAGTCCAATGGGCGCGATTAAAATGGGGGCACCGGTTAGCTTATCCTTTAAGCTATTAAAAGCTTTCTTACACCCATCATCAAACAAGAACTCCACTTCCTCTTTCAAGAAAGTTGATAACGGCTTTGCTATCGTCGAAAAATCTTTAATGAAACGCCGATAGAAGCCCACATGTCCTAGAAATCCTCGCACTTCCTTCACCGCCTTCGGTACGACATTCTCTCAATGGCTTCTACTTTAGCTTTATCCACCGAATACCATCACCGGACACCTTGTGTCCCAAAACAATCCTTCTTCGACTAGAAAATGGCACTTTTCCCGCTTAAGCACTAGATTTTTCTCAACACAACGCTGGAGTACCATATCTAGATTCTTTAGGATTTCATCAAAGCCGCCGCCATAGATCGAAAAGTCATCCATGAAGACCTCCATGCACCGCTCCACAAGTCCATCAAAATGGCCAACATGCATCGCTGAAACGTCGCGGTGCATTACACAAACCGAAGGCATTCTCGCGGAACGCAAAAGTGCCCGATGGACAGTAAAAGTTGTCTTCTCTTGGTCATTAGGTGGTCGATGGCTATTTGGAAATAACCGTAATATCCATCGAGGAAACAATAATACTTATGACCACTCGCCTTTCTAGAAGTTGGTCAATGAAGGCGGGGGAAATGATCCTTAGCGTGACTTCATTTAACTCGCGATAATCAATGCAAACTCTATAGCCACCACAAGGCGTAAGGCAACTTCTTCCCTTTTTCGCTCTTTTCCACGGTAATGCCTCCCTTCTTTGGCACAACTTGAGTAGGGTCGACCCACTCACTATCGGCGATGGCGTAGATAATACCCATATCGAGCCATTTTATGATCTCCTTTTTGACAACCTCCTCGTGATGTGCGGATTCAGCCTCCTTTTTGAGGTTGTCTCGACCTTTTTCGCTCTTTCCTCCGCTCGATCTTATGCATGCACACGCCTGGCCGATTCCTCCGATATCGCCCACCGCCATCCGAACGCGAGGATATGTTTCTCAAGCACTTTGATTAATTCTCGCTTGCTCCGCTCGAGTTTAGATGAGATGATCAAGGGGCAACTTATCACCGCCTTTTAAGAAGATGTATTTTAGTGTCATGAAGTGGTTTTAACTCTAAGTCACAGGTGGTTGCTCGATGCTAGATTTTAAGGGACCACCTTTTTCCTTGTGAGCTTGGACCGGTTGGATCGAAAAACACCTCATCTTCCCGAGGTGTTACCCTGTAAAGGTATTGAATGACATCATCTGTAGGAATCCTCCCGCCGCCTTCCATTTGTTCTTTCTTATGCTTAACCATCTTCTTAAGTTCTTCTTCTTCAAGCTCTTCCGCAAGCCGCCCCCAATCATCCAACTCCCAATGAGTAGTTTCTTTCCGTAATTCTATTTCGTCCCAACTACCCATTAAAACTTCCTCCTCTCGCGAGGTTAAAGTCCGCCTGGTTGAGCTCCTTCAAATCATTACCGCCATCCCCGAATATCCTGCATTTTCCGCTCACTCATAGGCTCAAGATGCGCAAGTTGTTGAGACAACTCTACAAGCTGATTCTTGCCTGCTCGTGAATTATAACATCCAGGGATCCTATCTCCGTGAGCTCTTCATCAGGGTCGAATTCATCCCCATAGATTGCTTCAATGAATGAGATCTCCTGCTCGAAGCTTCCGCAGAACTTTTTCCTTGCTCGAGGGTAATGGAAGTATCCCCTACTTTCGAGAGTGATTTGGCCATTTGGAAGTCAATGGTGGAGGCGTATGTTTAAGAAAGGCCGCCCGTAATCGTGGGCATCTCCTTGTCGATCGGTAATCCAAAGATGACCCGGTCGCTTGGAAAACTAGATGTTTAACGTGAATAAGGACGCGTTGTTAACACAACCACCGCTAAACGGCTAGTTCGGTCCACTAATCAAGAGAGACGGGACGCCTTTTTAGCCTTTTGTCCAGCCCGAGACTCTTGCAGACGCTCAATGGCATTACATTGACAGAGGCCCTCAATCGCATAAGACATTGTGGAACGTGTGGCCTTCAATCGCATGAGAGATTGAAGGTCGCCCGGGTCACCTCGCTTGATTGCAACGCTCTGTGAAACCGCTGAACACTCTTCTCTTAGCACTTCCTCTGCCATTTCCTTGAGCTTCTTTTTGCTTCCACAGTATCCTTAAGATACTTACAAAGACTTAGGCATCTCGCTTAATACCTCAAAGAAGTGGCATAGTCACCATAGTATCTCTAAGCATCTTCCTCACTCCGCCATACTGCTTGTCGAGTTTAGGATATTTTCTTTTTCTTTGCCGGATAAGGAAGGGTTTTCAATGATTAATCATAGGTTGACTTTTAATGGCTTCATCCTCCTTATCCTTCCATCCGACAAACTTCTCGCTTTTCTTTTAGTCGTGGGTTCAATACTGACTTCTTCTCAACATCCTCATCACTATCCCCTCAAGAATCATCACCACTCACTCTTCCTCACTGCTGCCTTCTTTGGCATTTAACTTTCGATTGCCCTCCTCGAACTTATGGCGCCGAGGGGCTACTGCTTCCGACATCTTTCGGTCCAAATGCCTTACCGCTTCGAGGGGGTGACTCGCATTCAACTCCTCATCTCCATACTCCCATTGAGGTGTGATGGCAAAGTGCAAGCATTGATATCTCGCCTTAGGGTTTTTATCTCAGATAACTCGGCGCCTTCCTTGAGGTCTCGCTTGCTTGTTGATCACCATCCGACCAATCTGCCTCTCCATTGTCTTTTGACCGGTGGCTAGTGTTTTCACCATGTCAACTAGCTCATCGAATTTCTTCCTCGAGAGACGAGGTAGGCTGTTGATTTTGGCGCTTGGGGCCGCCTACCTTGGGGTCTTGGGTTATTGGATGCACCAGCGGTGTATAATAACTATTCCGCGGATTTCCCGAAAAGTTGCGGTTTTGAGTTTGACTCGATTGACCGCAATTTTGACCAAGCCTCCGAAGGTTGATTCTCGGTTCTCCATGGCTTGTACTTCCTCATTCATCGTATTCCCGACTTGTATGCCCGAGTAATTCACATCTGCCGCCCTTCTTGTCGCTTCATTTGCATGTTGGCAAGTTGCTTGTTCATCATTTCCATTTGAGCAACAAGCGCTTTGTCTCTCGAGTCACTTGAAGCAGCCTCCTTTTGCTTCCGCTAACACGGGTCTTCTTTGAGTTGCCCACATGTTATTCTTAGCTATCGCTTCGCTACCCCATAGGCGCATCATCTCCTCCTCCTAAAAACGATCCATGAGCCGTGGAATCCAAGTAATCTCTATTGGGTTGCGTAACACCCTCGATAGAATAATTCTAGAAGCTCATGTCGAGTATATCCATGGTTAGGGCATTTTCTCATTAATGATTCAACCTCTCCCAAGCCTTTCCCACACTCTCCCCTCTAGTTGCTCGAAAGTGGCTATATCTCTTTTAAGGTCCATTATCGCTCAGTGAAACGAATTTGAGAGCAAAGGCTCTTTTAACATCACCCCAGCTTATGAAGAGAGTGATGGGGTAGGGACTTAAACCATCGGTTTGCTTCACCCTTCAAAGCAAACGGGAAAAGTTTCAATTTAACAACTTCAGAGGAACGCCAGGGTAGTGACTCGCTTCACATATTTGCACAAAAGTAGACAAGAAGTCATGTGGGTCTTCTCAGCAGCAGCAAGCCATGGAATGAACTATTTTGGACCATCCCCACAACTCCATTCTTTAAATCAAAATGCATTCCTCCCATCTCCGGAGGCCGAATTGGTCTATGCCCTTCCAAGAAGTCTTGATCAAGATATGGCGCGCATAAGGGTCTTCTTTGCAACAAATTACCGCAGCCGCCTGGGTCATGGTCATTGTCGTTGAACATTCCGAGGTTGTTGTTGCATCTCGCCGGTTCATCCAGGCTTGTCAGCCGCTGTTGGTTCTCGCAACATTTGCATCGTAATTTGGTTTAACTGAGCCGATCTTGGTTATTATTCCCTTGGTTCTCCGGTTCGTCATCGCTAGAACCGTGTTCGCTCATCTTGTCGAACTTTGAAATAATCTTCTTTTGACAATGTCTCGCTTCAGTTTCGGGTTAAAGATAAGATTTCCTTCTTACTCCTGGTTTGCATAAACCGTAGAAGCAGTAACAGAAGAAATCAACCTTAGGGTTGATGAGAGAGGAATGTAAAGATGATTAGAGGGTAGGTTAGAAAGAGAGAAGAGAGAGAGACCGAAAAGTGAAATTTTTAGATCCGAATCAAGCGTTCGCAAAGTGGACGCTAGTTCGAGAGGATTCAGTGAAGTGAACGCTAGTTCAGAGGGTTTTTATTATTTTTTTTTTTTTTTTTTTTTTTTTTTATTATTGTTCAAAGCTAGAAAAGATGAAGAAACAGAACAGAAAAGAAACCTACCTACTAAAAAAGCTAAAATAGGAAAAACACTAAGACGGGAAAAAAATGTGTTGAAATCTTCTAGGGCTAAAATGGAAGGGAAAACAGTGGATTTTGACTCGAAAACGCACTGATTTTGACCACGCCGCCGGGCGCCGAACGAGCTCGAATTGGGGTCCTGCCCAAACGGACACTCGAGCCGAAAGTTACGCCAAAATACTATCACGTGCTAAAAATGATCCTTTTTGACACGTAAAACCGCCCCATGAAGAATCCGACAACCGTTACGACGACTCGCAACGGCGCCAAAAACTTGTTCGGTAAAACTAGTTCTAAAATTTATAAACCGAAACACCCCAAGTATAAGGTTCGTAGTATAGGGTGTTTACGGTCGCCCTAAGGAGTCGAAAGTTAATCGGATTAAGGTGCGCTTGTTATATTTAATATGTCACTTAATTATTATCTCAAACTAGGGTTTTAGAAAAGCAAATAACGGGCTAAAGTAAATTGTAAAACTTTCTTATGAATATAAAGGAACAAGAGGGCAACAAGGATCCACCAAACAACCACTACCCAACCAAGTTATGAGTTGAATTAAATTCCTTGGTACGATCTAACCTAAATTCGATCTAGTTTCCTTAATCAAATTTATTTATGGTTCGCTTTTTTTCTCGAGTAAAACAAACATAACAATGAAGAACATGATCATGAGTTCGCCTCCGAATCTCCTACCCAATTAACAATAAACAATCTCTTGAATTAACATTAATCGTATCAAAAGAAAGGTTCTCATATGAATATAATTCTCATTATAATTCAAACAAATAATCTGCTTTCATCAATCTTTCGATCTAACAAAACAAAACATTCAAAGCGCTCAATTGATAAAGAAATTACAATTCAAACTCACGAAATAATTGCTATTGGAACATCCCTTGGTTGTGATGGTGTTGAATTGGCTTCATCCCGTTGTCCCATCATGAATCGCTTAGCCTTCGATCATCCTTGATCTCCAAGAATAAATTGAAGAGAAAAGACTCATCTTTTGTATGATAAAGCGCGGCTGCCCTCTGGGTTTTTATGCGGTCAGTAATGTGTATGATGTTGTGTTCTTTCTCTCCGCATGGATGCTGCTTTTATAGGGGATCGTGGCCGACATAGGAAGATCTGAAGATAACGATGCGAAAATCCACCGACTACCGAGCCGACACGCTCGGTCGATCGAGTGTCATGGCTCGGTCGACCGAGCCTACCAAATGCCCGTGTTCACACTGTGGCTTCGTATAACGTGTTCCTCACTCCACTCTCTCGATCGATTTGATTTATCCTTCTTTAATTGCTCCGAATATCTTCTTTATTTCTTGAGATTCTTTTGATTGAATAATATTTATCTTCCCAAAATAAAATCCAAATGATTGAATGAAATTGATCCTCTTGATTAAATAATATCACCCCTGCATTTCTTTATTTTCTCGCAAAATGTTGTTACACCAAGTCATCGAATAATAATAATAATAAAATGTGTAACAAAATAACAATTAAACCCATAATTTCCTCATAATTAAATTATAATTCCTCAATAACCATTATAGGAATTTAACGGTTAAAACACGCTTTTCTCATTTATTTCCCTTAAAAATAAGGTAAATTGTTTAGGGATTAAGCCCGAAAATATAGTAAAATATACCCTAAACAATCAGCAGCTGGTTTCTGTCTCTTGTAGAATCCAAACTTCCATTGGAAATAGTTTTGCACTTTTTGAAGTTAGGATCTACTTTGTCCTTCTTAGATGCCTTCTCATATGGCATAGTTGGCTTTCTGGAAGTTTGCTTTCAAGAGCTTGATGACCTCCAAAGGTCCCAACAAGCAAACTCAAAGTTTCTTCCACAGATTCTTCTAGGTCAGTAGGCTTCTCAGGTTGTATATTAGTCCCTACTACCTCCATCTGCACCACACTTTCTTCCCCCTGACTTATATGCTCATCAGCAGGGTCAACAGCAGACTGTTCTTCCCTCTGAACTATTGCAGGAATTGCAGGGTCGTGTATAAGTGTTTCAGTTACCACAGCAGATGCAGATTCAGTGGTCTGCTGTGGTCCTTCTACAGATTTTTCAACTTCCACAGCAGGTGTAGATTCAGTTGTTTGCTGTGGCTCTTCATCAAGTTGCTCAACAATAACTTGTTCACGTTCAGTAGGCTTTATAATAGTTATTGGTTCAGCATCAATAGCCTCTCCTACTTCTTCTTCTACTTCTTCTTCTTCATGTTCTCTTTGAGCCTCTAAGATTTTCAATTGTTTCCCCTATCCATGTTTCTTTTTGTGGGTAATCTCTTTCATTCTCTTGGAAAGTGGCTCATCATCAATTTCAATTGCAGTAGACTTTCTCTTACTACTAGCTTCTTTATGTTGTTTCTTCAAAATCTCAACAACAGTTTTCCTAGCAAATTTACAACAGGTCGATAATCTCAACTTCATTTGGACCTCACAGAGACTCAATGATCTGTCTTTGTTTGCTTCCTGGTTCTTTTAGGCTTTAACGTCTCTGTTACCTTCCTTGTGTCAGCAGCCTTCATTTTCTCAGTAGTCTTCTTTGGTGCAGCAGGTTTGACAGTTTTCTTAGTAGTTTGCTTGACCTGCTCACCACCAGCATCACCATCATCTCCATCATTGTCACTATCAGCAGCCTCAGCAACACCTTCTTCATCATCATCCAGACCAGGGATGAGATAGTCAATCTCTTTCTTGTATCTGGATTGGTTTATTTTCTCAGGTGCCACATCAGAAACTTCCAAATGATTCAAGAGGCTGAACCATTAATCCTAAGGGTAAGGCCTTGGATTTCCTTTTCCTTCTCTTTCTTCTTTGGCTACTTTCTTCATGTAATGGATAAAGTATCCAGCCCAATCAAATTTCATACTTCTGCAGATAATCATCAAGCACTCTATCTTAGGTCCCGATAGAGTATCCATACTTCCAACCAAGTCCTAATATGTTCTTAGCAATGATTTTTGCTCAAAGAGTTGTACTCATATCCAATGTGTCTCACATTAATGCCTGGAATTGATTTGGTGGCTTCATTGGTCTTGATTTTGTCAACAAAATCCATCTTTGACAACCCAATTTCCTCAAGATTTACAGGAGCATCTAATACCTCTTCAAAGCCAAAAACTTCCCTCAGCAGGTTTGAGGAAACTTCAATTTCTTGAGCATTTACAGTTGTTTTAAATGCTTCTCTTCCTTCCTTTATCACAATGTTCTTCCAAAAACTAACAACATTTGTGTAAGAGATTGTTTCCAATCTTATGTTCAGTACATTCTCCAATCCTTCATATCTCCTTATTCTTCGACCAATGTTAATAGCTAACTCTGTTTTATTTGCATCAACAACAAAACCTCTCACACTTTGGCTTGTTCCAATTTGAACATCAATCTTTTCCGCCATTGTTAAAAGAAAAAGATGAAGAAGATAGCTTGTAAATCTGTGTTCACACAGTGTAAAAGCAGAGATACAGCAGATTTGAAGTGGAGAGTATCTTATGTGTATAGGTCTGAATATATAGACAGAGTGTGGTTGTAACTGTCAGTGCACGTACATCCACATTAACCACGATTAATCTGATTGAATGCTAGCTTGACACATGGCCCATTACTTTCTCCATAACGTTTGTAACCGTTGGATCGTGTTAACTGCGGTTATAAAGGATGAAATAAATATCCCGCCAATCTGCTTTTTGACTTTAATAAGTTTGACTGTGTAACATATTATTCAGCAGACTTATCATCAGCTGGAAAACGGTTCTGTGATGTTGTCTTTTTTTTCTCAGAACCGTCTGCTACCGAAAGACAACATCACGCACTTCCACATTAAGGATTTGCAACTGTTGTATGCTCTACACTATGATCTGAAGGTAGACGTCGGGAAAACCATCTTTGAGGAATTTAGAGAAAATCAAAAGGTTAAGCGTCGGATGATTATGTGCCCTTATCTTATCCATGGCTTGTGCACGGGAGCGTTGGTAAAAGAGTATCCTGATGATCAGATCCTAAGGAAGAAGAACCTCCCCGTGATGCCTAAGCCATTCAATGCCCGCACCACTTCCAGACCTCCTAGGCCCACCCCACGCCCTATTCACACCGTTCTCCGCCCCACTGCCCCTACTACCTCCACTACAATCCCTATACCTCCACCTCTCACTACCACTACTACTACTACTTTACCCCCCTCCTCCTCCTCTACTACTGGACCTTCCACCATTCCTACACCTCCACCTTCTATACCCACTACCGGGGGGCCATGGTTTAGTGAGAGGCAGGGGCTTCTGATTGCACACAAGCAGAGAGACTGGATGGATAGTCTGAGGGTGACCCTGAACGGCATTGTGGAGAATCAGCGGGTATTGGCTCAGGAGAGGCAGGTTGAGCTTCCTGAGTTGGACCTAGATATTGCACCGTTCAAGATAGATACCCGGAGATCGAGGCGATTTGCGAGAAGGTCACAGAGAGATGTTTGTTGATCCAGATGAGGGGTTTGATGACATTGCTTTGGACGATCTGATGGGCACAGATGGTGGGCGAAGCGGTGAGGACAGTGTTGCAGACCTACACAGATCGAGAGTGCATTTCTTTGTGGTTGCACCAACATCGAGCACACGGATTCCACTCTTGACGACAGGACATGGGAGCGACTAGCATGTTTTCTCATGCGATTCTTATTGTATTTACTTACTAGTCTGTCTCTTTTATACTTTGACATTTCACTTACTTTTGGCGTTCTTTCATCATACTTTGGACACACTTCACTTTTTCATGCACGTGCACTTATTTTTGAGCCCCTGAGGCCTGCTTGACCGTGTATGTTTCCATTTTTATTGCCTGATACTGTGGGATGACGAGGATGTTTTTATTAGCTTATATTTAATGCATGGATGTTATGTACTTTATCTTGATTTGATTGTATCCCTCCATTGCATATCCCGTATTTCCCCCCTCCTTATGCTTTGATCTCGTCACTGTGGCTTAGACTCGTTATTTTATGTACCCGCTTACCCTATTGCCTGCTTTTTAGTATGCGGATTATGTCCCATGCATGCGCTGTCTTTGTTTCTGTTGATCTCGCTCTAGGTTACGGGATGGATTCACACGAGGTTATCACGAGTTTCGAGTCACGGTTGCGCCTTTCTGCCGGGTCTTTTGGTAAAACAGCTAAGTCTTTTACGCTTCTTATCTCTCACACACTGAGGACATTGTTTCGTTTAAGTGTGGGGTGGGGGACTTAGCCGTTTTATTGTTTTTATTGTTGAATGTGCAATATGTGTGGTATACTTAGCCTATGATCGGGCTTGAATCGATTTTTGGGTAATTTTAAAATTTTTCAAGGGGTCCCGACACTGTGTTGTTTGTGCTATGTCTATAGTCGAGTGGTGGCTACCTTAGTAGGGACCCCAAACGTATGCACTTCGGTTTGATATTGTCTTGAAAATGGAGTTTATTATTTTCACGAAAGCTACACTTTGTGCACAATTTGATTACTACCACCTCTCATACCACTGGTCTCGAGGCGAAATAAAAAGGTTTATCTAAGTAGGACACGGGATGACGGTCATGGCGTCTCTTTGACCCTACCAGAGCCAAATAAGCCTAATCCCCAACATTAGACCTTCGTAGCCCCTCTCAGCCTTGATAGAATGGTCTGACCACCATTCGTTTTATAGCCGTTTTGTTACTTAGTCAGAAACCTACCTTGAGCTTAATTATGGTCACATTTCCTTCATTTATACCCTACGAGTGGACCTAGTCTTTTGGTTAGGCCACACTTGCTAAGGCAAGTGTGGGGTGGGGGGAAATGATGTCTTTTGATGGGTTGGTGTTTTCTTGGTTTGGAGCTATAAGGAGAAGATGAGCTCATTTGGGCTTAGTGTTTGGGTTTGGCCCAAAAAGAAAAGAAAAATCTGTGAAATTTCTTCTCTTTTGAAAAAAAAAAAGAGGAAAAGAGAACTCGATCAATCAAAGTTCAAAATAAATTAGAAAGTTCTCAATGAATAAAAGTTTGGTGTATATAAATAAAAGGGTTGGAATCAAAGTGATGAGCTCAAAAGTTATACTTATGATGTTGGAGTTGGGATAGTGAGATAGGTGCTAATGTATTCGACCTCGCCTTATGAAACTTGAAACATAGTTGAATTAGGCAATGAGTTCGGGTATGTTAGCATTCTATGGTTCCCAAAGTGTTTAACTAATCAAAAGGAGTTTGGATGGTTTGTATGGTAGAGATAAGTTTGGTACACTTGTTGATTAGGTTCACTCATACTCCTTTTCTCCGATCCCAAAATATCCTTTTCGATTAACCGGAATTACCCTAGCCTAACGTTATAACCTTTCAAGTCCTACCCGATTGTGTCCAAACTTAGCGACCTTGATTAGTGGAGAGGTCGGTTGATATGAGACGGTTGGTAGACTTCTTGGTCGGGATTCAAGCCCCGACAATCATTTTGAGCACTTGGTTTTTAGCTTGGCACCACACACTCCATTTTCTTGATAATGTTATAACCGGTGTGTATATGTTCGTGTTTCTTACTTTGTGGTTACCTCGAGGGTGTGGATAGTAGCACCTATGTCACAATGTTGAATCCCTTGGTTTGTTTTAAAACGCCTAGTTTACTCGAGGGCGAGCAAAGGCTAAGTGTGGGGTGTTGATGGGAGTCAACTTTACGTGACTCCGGTGCACTAATTACCCCCGTTTATCACATTTTCAGCACAATTTTGGGTAAATTAGACCATTTTCGGGGTGATATCGTGAGCTTATGGCACGGGGAACGAATCCGCTACTTTGATGGATTCATACCCCTTTTTTGTTGATATTAACCCCATTCCCGAGCACTTTTACCCTCTGGAATTGTTTGGATGTTGTGGTGGTTTGTGATATTGAAGGGTATTGGTGTCTCGAGGACCCGGAAGGTGACGATTTGTGGTGAAAAAGCATGACCGAGGCAAGACGAGAGCCTAAAAAGGGAAAAAAGTGAAGATTTGGGGAAACAGGGGTTCAAACGCACGTTTGAATCCCCAAACGCGTTCGACCCTTTTAAATGCGCGTTTGAATCCTAAACGCGCGTTCCATAAGTTCGAGACGGTTCGAGTTGAAGCCCTCTAAACGCGACGTTTGGGAACCAGGCCAAACGCGTGCGTTCCAAGATCCTAAACGCGTTTGAACCTTCCTAAATGCTGTTCCGAGATGAAGAACAGTCAAGTCCCTGCCCAGAATTTATGTGTAACGCACGTTCCAGCCAAGCGAGACACACGTTTGAAGATCCCAAACGCGCGTTCCAGCCCTTTAAACGCGCGTTTGGACCTTTTTTGCAGTAGATTTTCCCTTCACCTATAAATACCCCCTTAGACATTTTCTTGGAAATGAAGCTTTTCTTAGCAAAACTCTACCCATTTATTGCTCGAATTTTGTAATAGCTTAGAATACTCTCTCTTAGTAGAAATCAACAACATCTTAGCTTAATCTTTCCATTTCTTAGCTTAGATTTTCATTCCAAACACTAAGAGACCACCTTTTAATTACTTCTTTATTTTGTACTTTTTGGATCTCAACTCGAATTTCTGCAATTTAATGGTATATTTCTCTTCAAAAAAAAAAAAGCACTACCCACTCCCAATTTCATCACCCAAAGGGTGATTTCACAAATTTCACATGATTCGACTATGTAGATGTTTAGCTACTCATTATACTAATCAAAACATGCATAAAACAGAGAAATAAGAGACATAACAAGTAAAAGAGAAGAGAAATATACCATTAAATTGCAAGAAATTGAGTTGAGATCCAAAAGTACAAAATAAAGAAAGTAATTAAAGGTGGTCTCTTAGTGTTTGGAATGAAAATCTAAGCTAAGAAATGGAAAGATTAAGCTAAGATGTTGTTGATTTACACTAAGAGAGAGTATTCTAAGCTATTACAAAATTCGAGCAATAAATGGGTAGAGTTTTGCTAAGAAAAGTTTTTTTTTTCCAAGAAAATGTCTAAGGGGGTATTTATAGGTGAAGGGAAAATCTGCTGCAAAAAAGGTCCAAACGCACGTTTAAAGGGCTGGAACGCGCGTTTGGGATCTTCAAACGTGCGTCTCGCTTGGTCGAACGTCGCGTACACATAAATTCCGCGGCGGGGACTTGACGTGCTCTTCATCCGGAACGCGTTTAGGAAGGTTCAAACGCCGTTTAGATCTTGGAATGCACGTTTGGCCTGGTTCCCAAACGTGCGTTTAGAGGGCTTCAACTCGAATCTGTGCGAACTCAACTGAGCACGCGTTTAGGGATTCAAACGCCGCGTTTAAAGGCTGAAACAGCGCGTTTGGGGATTCAAACGTGCGTTTGAACCCCCTGTTTCCCAAATCTTCACTTTTTCCTTTTAGGCCCTCGCCTTGCCTCGGTCATGCTTTTTCACCACAAATTGTCACCTTCCGGGTCCTCGAGACACCAATACCCTTCAATATCACAAACCACCACAACATCCAAACAATTCCAGAGGGTAAAAGTGCTCGGGAATGGGGTTAATATCAACAAAAAGGGGTATGAATCCATCAAAGTAGCGGATTCGTTCCCCGTGCCATAAGCTCACGATATCACCCCGAAAATGGTCTAATTTACCCAAAATTGTGCTGAAAATGTGATAAACGGGGGTAATTAGTGCACCGGAGTCACGTAAAGTTGACTCCCATCACAGCCTGCTGAGAAAGATGTTTCAGCAGCCTGCTGACAGAGTAACTCTGCTGATCTTTGATTCCTTCTTGTTTTGTTCAATTGATAAAACAAGATGATGTTTAATACCAATGACTGATCTGTCAAGTGAGCTCACCCAACATGACAAAGACCAATCCCCTTGGCAACCTCATTTGCTCAATTGTCCAAACATAAGTACATGGAATTGTTGATAACAATGACTAATCTGCTAAGTGAGCTCACCCAACATATCAAAGACTAATCCCCTTGGTGAATTCCAAGACAATCGATTATCACCAACTTTAATAATTCCAAGTTCGGTCCTTAGTTTAGAAATCTTTCACTATCAAGTGGTTTAGTAAATATATCGCCAAGTTGATCTTCATGGGATATCTGAGAACCACCACATCCTTCTTTTCAACATGATCTCTTATAAAATGATGTCTCACATCAATGTGCTTGGTTCTTGAGTGCAAAACAGAATTTTCTGTGATTGCAATTGCACTTGTGTTGTCACACATTATTGGAATTTGTTTCTCCTCAATTCCATAATCCTTTAATTGTTGTCTTAGCCATAATACTTGTGCACAGTAACTTCCAAAGAAGAATGTATTCACTTTTCAAGAAGGGAAGTTGATATAGAATTTTGTTTCTTGCTAAACCAGGAAACCAGTCTATTTCCCATTAACCGGCCAGTGCTTGTGGTGCTTTTCCTATCAATCTTGCATCCAAATATAGTCGAATCTGAGTAGGATATAACTTTGAAGCTTCCATCCTTGGAATACCAAATCCCTACCCCAAAGTCTCTTTTAGGTACTTGAGAACTCTTTTATCGCATCTAAATGACTTTCTTTAGGTTTGGATTGAAATCGGCACAAACACCTACAAAGAAAGGATATATCAGTCTGTTGGTCAGTAAGGTACATCAGACTGCCTATCATCCTTCTGTATAAAGTCTGATCAACATCTTTGCCTTCTTTATCTTCATCCAATCTGATATTTGTACTCATAGGAGTTGATATCTTGGTGCTGTTTTCCATACCAAACTTCTTCAGCAGCTCCTTGGTATACTTGGTTTGATGAATGAAGATTCCATCTTTCATCTGTTTAACTTGCAATCCCAAAAGGTAGTTCATTTCTCCCATCATACTCATTTGGAATTTGCTCTTCATTAGATTTGCAAACTTCTCACATAGCAATTCATTTTCAGAACCAAAGATTATGTCATCAACATAAATCTGTACAAAGAGTCTTTCGTCCTTCTCATTGATTCTGAAAAGAGTCTTATCAATGGTGTCTTTTGTAAAACCATTGTCCACCAAGAATTGAGATAGAGTCTCATACCATGCTCTTGGTGCTTGTTTCAAGCCATAAAGTTCTTTATTGAGTCTATACACTTTATCTTCTTGATCTTTACCTTCAAATCCAGGAGGTTGCTGAACATACACTTCCTCCTCTAGAATTCCATTCAAGAATGCACTTTTGACATCCATTTGATATACCTTGAAGTTTTTATATGCAGCATGTGCCAAGAATAATCTGATAGCTTCCAATCTTGCAACAGGTGTATAAGTTTCATCAAAATCTATTCCTTCAGCTTGAGAATAGCCTTTTGCAACTAGTCTGGCCTTGTTCCTTACAATGGTACTAGATTTATCAAGTTTGTTTATGTATAACCATTTAGTGCCAATGATATTTGCATGACTAGGCCTTTAAACTAGTGTCCAAACTTGATTTCTTTTAAATTCATTTAATTCTTCTGTTGAGGGTGAATTTATACGATTTATAACGCTATATTTTATGTTATTTTCTCTCATATTTGTATGAATTTGTATAAGAAACGAGTGTTCAATGGATTTATCGAGCAAATGGTATTTTAAATAAGTTATTCGCAACATAGGATTAATTTATGTGTTTTCATTATGTTTTTATGATTATTTGAGCGATATTACATTTTGCGATATTTTTATGTGTCATAAAAGCACAAATTCAAGCTCAAGAGGTGATCCAGAGATGATCAAGTCGGATTTGATTAAAGAGGAAGAGATAATGATGATTTACAAGGAGATAAAGATAAAGAAATCGAAATCCAGCCATATTGGACTGGCGTCCAGGTCCCGTCCAGTGGACGGGCGTCTGATGGAATTGGACGAGCGTCCGGATATGGGAAGTTGATTCGTGATGTTTGGGCCAAGTGGGCGCCGTGCGGGCGAGCGTTTGGTCATGACTCGGCCCAATTTGAAGTTCATGGAAGAATGGACGGGCGTCCCAAGAACCAGACGGGCGTCCGGTAGCCGACTTAGCAGAACCGACTTTGAAATCTATATATAGTCGGCTGTTCTCTCCACACAAAGGGACCATACTCTCATTATTCAAAACCCTAAACCTAGGGGCGGCTTTAGGCTGCGTTTTTCATCTTTTTATTCCTGTTTTTATGCTCTTAGTTTAGATCAAAAACTAGTTACTTTTTATGCACTGTTTCTGCAAATTTGAGTTCTTGAGGATGTTCGAGGCTAAAAGCTTCATCAAACGAGTATTGTGAAGCCGCCCAACAATTATTGATTTCGTTTTCTTCGATTATACTGTGAGTTTTTAATAAAGGTTGTTTCTTATTCATGCTTATTCATGTTTAATTTGCTCTTATATCGGAAGATGTGCATGTGTTGATTGTTTATTGTTGATGGAAGTCTTAATAAACCCTAGATCACCATGAATAAGAATAGTAATTGAATCTATCATAACGGAAGTTAATAGGTCTGATTCTTAGATTATAAACACAAAGTTTGCACCTTTGGTTAGAAAACGCGTTAATCTTACATCGGAAGATAATAGATTGATAGATGACCTTTCTAAGGAATTAGGGTTCATGTTTAGGTGAGGTGAATCACAACCTAGATAAAACGCAATATAATCGAGATAGGAAATCAATGCTTGTTGGATAGGTGGATCAATCCTCGTTTGCTCGTTATAAATTTGATTTAAATCCTTAAAAGCTTGAATTTGTCTAGTTAATTTACTTTTATCTGCATCTTAGATTAGTTAGTTTAAATCGGTTCGCAGCCCGTATCCTTCCTGGCTTTAGATCATCTCTTCTGTCCAGTTTTACGTTTTAGTTAAGTTTAATTTTCAGTATTTCGTTTAGTTTTATCCGCTATTTAGCTTAGTAATCGTGACATAGGTTAGTTAGATAAAAACTAGAGATCACAATCGTTTAGTTCCCCGTAAGATCGACCCGGCATTAACCGCTATTACTACGATCCTTATACTTGAGGTTAACCGGATTATTACTTGTTTATTTTGTGTTGATAAAATCCGTAACAAGTTTTTGGCGCCGTTGCCGGGGAACCGGACGGTTGTCTAGTTTTTGTTTTCGTTTTTTATTTTTCTTTTTTGTTTTTGTTTCGTTTTCCTGTTTTATTCCGTTTTAAATTCCTGTTTTTAGTTGATAATTGTTTTAGGTAGTTGTTAAGTAGATAATTAGGGTTTAAAACTTTCTCTTAGTAGTTTTCTTGAAGTTAGATCTTCTGTCTTTCGTTTTTCTGACGTTCTTTCTCACCTTCTTTTATTCTCTGCAAATTCTGCTTTTGTTCTAGTTTTTCCGTGAACCAAACGGGCGTCCTGGATATTGGGCGCCCGTCCGGCTGAAAATTATCGATTCTGCTACGTTTTATTCACTTAGACGAGCGCCCATAAGTTTTGGGCGCCCGTTCGTGTTCCGTCTACGTCAGACGGCGTTTAAACTACTAAACGCCCGTCCGATCTCAATTTCATCCGGGCGCCCGTCCAATCTTTTGGGCGTCCGTCCGGTATTGTTTTCTCAACACTTTTGTTTCCTTTTCTTCTTTAGGCTTTTAATTTTTAGTTTAGGCTTTTACTTTCTTAGTTTTTAGGTTTTGTTCCACTTGTTTTTGGTCCGGTTTATGCAAACTTCGAGTCAAAAGGACCGTTAATATACACCCGACCCGAAGCGAACCATAGTCCGGCCAAGCAGCGGAATTTCCGTTCTGCGGTTCTCGCGCATGAGAGCCGAGCAAGATCTTGAAGAACAACTAGCAAGAGAAATCACTGATTTTGTGATAATGGCCGCTGATAATAGACGTACTTTGGCAGACTACGCCATGCCAGGCGAAGTCAAGGTCAACCCGGCTATTGTTATTCCAAATGATTCTTGCACAAACCTTTGAGTGAAGCCAGGACTTATCCGGATGATGCAACGACGCATCAATTTTTCACGGCTACCAATCAGAGAATCCGCATACCCACTTACACACATTCTTAGAGATATGCGGTACTACACGCATCCAAGGGGTAAGTGAGGATGCTATCAAACTTAAACTATTTCCATTTTCGTTGAAAGGGGAGGCCAAAGAGTGGTACACCTCTCTCCCGTCTGAATCTATCACCACACAGGCGTAACTCGAAAAGGAGTTCTTGAGTCAATATTTTCCACCTTCAAAGACGGCCCGATGCTTAAACGAAATTTTCACATTCTATCGTAAAGAGAATGAATCTTTCTTCGAGTGTTGGAAGAGATTCAAGTCCCTTCTTAGAAAGTGCCCTCACCATGGCTTGCCACCGGAAAGGCAAGTCAATACATTCTTCGATGGATTGACCGAGCTTACAAAAGGCATGGTCAATAGCTCTTCAAGCGGGCATTTCAAGAAAACGCTTTGATGAGGATGGGCATTGTTTGAGGACATTGCAAAATATAACTATGCCCCTCTTATCAAGCAATTCAAGCACCTCCTCCTCCCAAGGTTGAGGAAGTCAATTTACAAAGTTTGATTGCCATGCCGCAAAAGCGAGATGGTACCACCTCAAGTTTCCAATCCTATAAATCAAACTTCCTCTTTCCACGTAACCCTCAAGTTCTCATTGCGAAAAAATTGTTTGTCGGACCGGCCATATGAATGGCCAATGTCAATTTAATCCCCCTGCACCTTATCAAGTAAATGCTGTTCATGACTATGGACAGTACAATCAAGTCACATGCCAAAATTGTGACGAGGTGGGGCACACTTCTAAATTCTCGCCTCTATGAGCGGACGAATGCGGAAGTGAATGCATTCTATGGCGAGAACAATCAAAGGTTCAATCGGTTTCGTGGCCAGGCAATTTTCAAAACCAAGGGTTTAATCCATCTTCAAACTTCAATTCAATTTTAATTCGAATCGAATTTCAACGAAACCCTGGTTTTAATCGAATCAAAACTCGAACTTTTCCAATCCTACGCAAAAATTCAATCGAATTGGCCTTCCAATTCAAATTCTCAATTTCAAAGTCGGCCCGGCCACTATGCTCCAAATCTCCAAAACTCTCGGGGCCCTCCCAACCTACAAATCTTGAAGCTAAGTTGGAGGAGCAAAGTAGATCGATGAAGAATCTTGAGAGACAAATTGGGCAATCGGGCCGAGCGGTTGGCTTCTAGACCCAGTGGCGTTGCCGCTTCACTGAGAAGAATCCGAAGCGGTCAAGTTGCTCAGCCGATTTGAACAAAGGCCCATGTATCTTGACCTCGTGCCATCAAGTCAATACGGTAAGGAGGAGGCGGTGCAATGAATCTAAGGAGCGGTACACAAGTTAGTGGTCCTTCCCATTCGAAAACCACTAGCCCCTCCCGCCATTGATAAGGCGGAGGGAAGCCGAGCACCTACACTCCAACTCAAGCAAGAGAAAACTCGGTGGCTGATCCCGAGAGGTGAAGAGTTTGGTGATCCTCAAGTGGTGATCCTTTGAGGACCGAAAAAGCAAGCGAAAGTCGGGTCGATCCCCGACTACTAAGAAATCAAAAAAGCTGTTCGTTGGAAGGATCTCGAAGACAGAGTTGTTAGTGCATCCTCAAAAGGGTTTTTTTCGAGGATGACCTTAAGCTTCCATTTCCACGAGAAGAGCAACATTCCTTTGATTGAGGATAAGAAGTACGAAAGGTGCTAAACCTTCTGAAAATACTCGGGTGAATCTTCCATTATCGGATGTCTTAGTCGAGATGCCTAAGTATACAAAATTTATCAAGGATGTTGTGTCTTGAAAAGAAATTAGCCGGCATGGAAAGGCAGATTGGTGAGGATTGTTCCATGATTAATTATGAAAACTTACCAATTAAAAGAGGTGACCCTGGCAAATTTGTACTTACGCTTTTGATGGGAGGTCGAGTCTTCCCAAATTCTTTGTGTGATCTAGGTGCCTCTATAAGCCTTATGCCAATGTCCGTATGCAAAAATTTCGGTTTACAAAGCCTTCTAGAACCCACTACTATGAGTTTACACCATGGATAGATCCTCTAAGAAAGCTTCAGGATCCTAAAAGACGCTTTGGTTCGGGATTGATCGATTTACCTTTCCGCTTGATTGGTATGTTTTAGATATAGAGAAAGACTAAAACGTTCCCTTGATTCTAGGAAGACCTTTCCTATCTACACTAGAGCTCTCATCGATCGCGATGGTGGGCAAGTGACTATCCGAGTTGGTGACCAAGAGGTGAGTTACAATGTCTTAAAGTCCATTCAAGTACCCTCTCGCCCTCCAACCGGCTTTTCCATTGATTATATGATGGATGAGTTCACCGACTATATGGATAAGCAAGTCATGGTTGTAGAAGCGAGAATATGAGCGATTAGTTGATAATCCGAATACTCATGGTAGGTGAATCTGGATCAACTAGCAGCTGATTTTGAGGAAGAGCTGTTGGAAGGAGAAGCTTTGGCGGTGGGACCACAGAGTAAACTCAATGATATTGAGTTGAAAAGTGGAGATCTCAAGTCTAGTTTAGAAGACCCCCCTGCGGATTTGGTGTTGAAGCCGTTACCCAAACATCTTAAGTATGTGTTCTTAAGAGAAGGCGACAAGCTTCCATTAATCATATCTGCCAAGCTTTCCCATATAGAGGAAATGAAACTGATCAACGTCTTGAAGAAGAATGAAAAAGCTTTTGGTTGGCAAGTAGGAGATATCAGGGGAATATCTCCTGACATCTGCATGCACAAGATCCGAATGAGGGCGCCAAGTGTGTCAGACAGCCCCATCGAAGGCTCAACCCTCATATGCAAGAAGTCGTTAAAAAAGAAATCATTAAACTTCTGGACATGGGAATCATTTATGCCATCGCGGATAGTGAATGGGTTTCCCCGACTCAAGTAGTTCCCAAAAAAGGTGGAATTACAATTGAAAAGAATGAGAAGGGAGAGAAATTGCATTGAGGCTTGTTATCAAGTTACAGAGTCCAGATCGATTATCGAAAGCTCAATGAGGTAACCATGAAAGATCACTTTCCTTCCATTCATTGACCAGATGCTCGAGCGTCTGGCGGGACACGCATTCTACTTGTTTCCTAGATGGATATTCAGGATATTTCCAGATACCTATTGATCCAGCTGACCAAGAAAAGACCACCTTCACCTGCCCTTATGGTACATTCGCCTACAGACGAATGCCGTTCGGTCTCTGCAATGCCCCAGCTACATTTCAGCGATGTATGCTAGCCATCTTTGACGGGCTTGTAGAAAAGTGTATGGAGATTTTTATGGACGATTTTTCGGTTTTTGGTCAGTCTTTTGATGATTGCCTTGACAATCTTGATCATGTGTTATCCAGATGTGTGGAAAAGAACCTAGTACTTAATTGGGAAAATGCCATTTCATGGTAGATGAAGGAATAGTTCTTGGCCACAAGATCTCAAACCAAAGGTATAGAAGTTGACAGGCAAAAAGTAAAGCTATTGAGAAGATGAGCTATCCAAAAATGTGCTGCGAAGTGAGAGGCTTTCTTGGACACGTCGGCTTCTACAGAAGGTTCATTCAAGATTTCTCCAAGATAGCCAAGCCCCTGTTCACTTTACTAAAGGACGACGTTGAGTTTAATTTCGAAGAGAGCTGCAAGCAAGCGTTTGAGGAGCTTAAGAATCGTTTAATATCTGCTCCAATTCTTATATCGCCTGACTGGAACCTACCATTTGAGCTTATGTGCGACGCATCAAACTATGCTGTTGGTGCTGTTCTAGGGCAAAAGATCAAAGGAAAGTTCTAGCCTATCTATTACGCAAGCCACACATTGAACCCCTCTCAAGTTAACTATACTACCACTGAAAAGGAACTACTAGCCGTAGTCTTTGCTATGGACAAGTTTCGTAGTTACTTGTTAGGAGCTCAAGTGATCGTGTGGACTGATCACGCTGCTTTGCGTTATCTGATGACTAAGAAAGAGGCTAAACCGCGCTTACTACGTTGGATATTGACCCTACAGAGTTTGACGTTCAAATTAAGGACAAAAGAGGCGGTGAGAATGTAGTAGCGGATCATGTGTCTAGGATGTTAAATGAGGAAAAGAATGAACCAGATGATATAGATCTTTACTTTCCTCTAGAAAACATCATGTTGATCGATGGCCGCTCTCCTGATGTTCCATGGTATTCTTCCATTGTAAACTACCTTCATGGCCGTTATCTCGATCCGTAGATGTCTTATCGAGGAGAAGAAAAAGTTCTTCTCGGATTTAAAATATTTCGCTTTGGGATGAACCTTATCTTTTCAAGATCTGTAAAGATGGTTTGCTTAGAGATGTATTC